>PQWD01001946.1:0-181246 GCA_019425675.1 Leucinodes orbonalis
GCTCGTTATTTGACACCATTTATTTGGCTTTAAAAATATTTTGGAACACGCATCCTATGTATAGAACCCTCACGTGGTCTATTATAAAGGACCCAGTACTGAAACACAACCGTGCCTCACTATGAGCGGCTTTCCATGTTTTCCCCAATCTGTACTTCTTCTTACAGTTGCGCTTATTTTTTCCATAGAATGCCGATGCTCCGTCTATTTGAATTAACTCATCATACATGTCTGATTACTGAACAATGATAGGGTCATTACACAATGTTGGCGCACTCGGCAAATACAGTGGGAAAGTCTAAATGTTTTAATTTTGCAGTACAATAATTTTATATTTATTAATCTGAGAATCATCCTTTCTCCCATAAATATGATTAATTTTATTGCCTTCGTATACTTTTTTGGTACTAACATATTAAGGTCACATTTCAATTCTAGGGGAAAATGGTCTGACCAAAACACCCATAATTAATTGATACACTGCTTACGGTACTCTTAGCCGCCTGAGTTACCACACAGTGATCCAGCCAACTAGTAGTACCGTGACTCTCACTTACATAAGTATAGGATCCGAGTCCATCCAAGTAGCTCCATGTCCACACATACCCATTTCTGGTCAGTGCAGAATGACTGTAATTCTACATCAAAACGCCTACCTGGATGACAATTAAGATCCCCTAAGATGTAACTATATTCCGTGTCATAATTATCTATAATTGCACTTATTTCACTTAGACACTCTGTAAATTCTACCAGGTTGGTAGGCTCATCAGTGGGCATGTAAACCGAAACACAAGAAAGAGCACTCCGCACTGGAGACTTTTACTGCACAATTCGATCACTTGTACATGGCACCACTAACGGCACTAAACACATTCTTTCGCCACAAATCGCCACCCTCCATGGGGCCGCCCGCAGTATACCTGCAGTTGTGTCGACCGCTGACTTCCCTGTGTACTCAAATCCTCGGCACAGTGCCCAGTATTGGAATATCATGCGCATCAGGAACGTTTCTTGTAATGCTATCAGGTGCGATGTTAGACACAGTGTCCTGACACACTCCATAGATCTAACTAGGGACTTACAGTTAAAGGTAACAAACTTGCTGTACTACTCATATAAGGTTTGTATTGCTATCAAGATCAGCTTTCGCCTGCTTACTGCTATAATCCCTTTTAAACCACAAATCGTCTGTATGACACTCCTTCCGGCCACAAACTGTCATTTTAAAACAATGACAGTTTATTCTTTGGCACGTAAATAATGTAAGCAGCATATTGTTTAGGTTCCTTGGAATTAACTTTTCTCAAACTCACAACAACCTGCGTTTTATTACTAATATAATCCATAATATCCGACTCCTTGTGTTTTTATCCACATTATTGATAAATAACGGAACTTGAATATCCGCCGCTTTGAATTTTGCCTGTGGATTCGAAGACGCTTTGCCCAGTTCCGTTCAAAACGATTTCTATGTCTTTTCCGTTGATACATTATCCAATCCTCATTTTCCGCCTTCGGTTCAGGATCTCGGCTTTCCCGAACGACATCTGCTAATGTTGCCTTCGGATTAGTTACGGTGATCGGCGTCGAAAAATGCACCCTATTACCAGTGCATAAGGGCTTCTCCTCTGACCGATTCTCGGTGACGACGGCATTACTCGGTGACGTCAGCGCTGACGGCGCAGGCGCAGAGGTGATGTCGGACGCTTGTCGCCTGAGTGAGAGCGAGATGGCGAGTGCTCGATGTCATGGCCGTCAGCTGACACATTATTTGCCGGTATGTGCGGCAATCCAAACGGTCCACTATCAAAACAAATGCTATTTTGACATCCACCGCCTCTTTTAAATTAACAAATTGCCCCTGTGTAGAAATAATTGATGCATTTCTTGCATTTAGCAAGTCTATCTTGACCTCCTGCAGTTGTTCATGGTAACATAGGTATCTTTGACTGCTTTAAGTTCAGTTTTTAATACGATAATATCCTTTAGGAGCCTCGAGGCATCAACATGATCGAATGTCAAGACAGGCAATTTCTGTAAATCCTTGGCCACAAAAATCGGCAAATCATCCGGATTGTTTTCTTTGAAAACAGCTATAACATCATGGAGATTCTTGAGAGATTTCTTCGCCTTTTTTCTCGATATTTTTCGCTGTGAAACAGCCGAAAACAATAGGCTTTTGGCTGCTTCAATATCTTCCTCCGTGAAGCTGGTAAGGCACAAATTCACAATAGATTGTTCATCCATCACGTCCTGCTTGTTTTGTATAAAAGCAAGAAGTTCACAGATCACTATATTGCACGACGAACATTTTAGCAAGGCCGACATGACTATTTACTGCGCGCGCAAAGATTGCGTCTGCTCACTATCGCTCAAGGACGCGAACTGAAAAGTTAAAAGCTTCGGAAACCCATTAACACACTTTGTAAATGTGACTGTATCATAGTTTTTAAAACGAACTTTCAATTCCAAGTCATTTATTGTTGATACTAAACATGTGGTGTGTGAGTCATGTTATTTCTACAGTAAGAATGTCCAGCATAAGGAAATAATGATGATCATTGCTATCCTGAATTTAATTATATTAATTATTGCAGGGCACGCCTGCGAAGTGATTCAAAGGTTGTGCGTGAAGTCGTCCAACCCGCGCTGGGCCCGCGTGGACGACTAAATCCTATACCCTATACGGGTTGACCACGAGTCAACCCGTGCCCCTTGGTGGGGACGTATATAATGAGCTTTGATTGTTTTATTACCATTAGTCTATCCCATCCGACTGCGGGACACAAGCCTGGCTTTGGTGATCATGCGCCGTAACCCATCTCGCGAACCGTTGCGGTTGTGTGTTAACGACTACCATCCATATGGTAGCCGGGACTGACGGCTTTGTCTGACTTCCAAAGAACTGACCGTTTTATTTCTTTTTTTTCGAACTGAGTACTGCTGATGGTCGCAGATGGTCTTGACAGCTTCACTGGGCGTGGCGAGCGCAGATGGCTCTCAGCCTTAAACATTTACACAACGTGCCTAAAGGCGTCTCAGAGTGGGACTCGAATCTCGGCTTAAGCGTTACGGGAACACCGACTGACCATTAGGCACTATGCGTTTCGATATAAATACCTAGTAGTAACATGTTAGAATGTTCATTTTGTGGTAATTTATTACAATTATTATTTTGGTGGGTACCTGTCTAAAGTGTTCTTTTAATTAACGATTTTGTGTTGCGGATGAGAGGTCGACTGCAACACCAAGGGTTCCGGGTTCGATCCCGGGCAGTACAAACATTTGTGTGCATGAACATGTCTGTTTGTAATGGTCTGGGTGTTTTCTATGTATAATAAGTATGTATTTACAAAAAAAAATCTATTTAAGTATTTTATCTGTTGTTTAGTACCCATTATACAGGCATCACGCTTAACTTGGGGCTAGATGGCGCTGTGTGAATGTCAGTGGATATTTATTTATTTATTAACCATCAGATTAAATCCAAGCCCTTCGTTTCGAACAACGTCTTCAACCCAATGCTAACACTACGAAGCCTGTTACTCTGAATTACTTCAAACATTCAATTCCGTAGAAAAAGTTCAACGTCAACCCCATTAAGGACTTGGGCCCTATCGTAAGGGCGGTACTTAAACAGATTCCGCTACCGAAGGTCGGGTCACTGAGAGGGTTAAGCCAAAAAGAAAATCGGGGTAGGGCAGGCCGTAAATTAACCCTATCTAAAAGAAATTCTTGCCTGACCAATGGAAATAAGTTCTTGGGTTTATCACTTGTTTCATGTTTACGACACACGCTTTAAGGGCGTTATTAAAATGTAAAATTTTCCATTTCATTATTCTTTTACAGAGCGTCGGTGGCTCAGGGGTGTGGACTGTCGCCTTCCTACCGGGAGGGCTGAGGTTCAAATCCCGACACGTACCAATGTATTTTCGAATTTTCGAAAAATATATGTACGTTATCCGACGCTCTTACGGTGAAGGAAAACATCGTGAGGAAACCTTCATGCACGCCTGGAGAAGATTCGAAGGTTGTGTGTGAAGTCGTCCAATCCGCTCTGGGCCCGCGTGGACGACTAAAGCCTAATCACCCTATACGGGTAGGCTCGTGCCCCTCGGTGGGGACGTTTAATGAGCTGATGATGATGATGATGATTCTTTTTACAAGCGTGCTCACTTCCTAAACTTACCGTAACTCACTTCTGGAGGAATCATGGAATCAGCATATAACTGCTCACTTTAAAGCACAGGACTTCCACAGCTTTACATACTGTGGGAGGCCTGTGCTCCTTCCGTGTATGGTGGTTCATTAGTGTGTACGGTTGGCTCTGATATCTGGAGCTCATCCCGTAGCGTGCGTAGGTTTCTTCACGATGTTTTCCTTCACCGTAAAAGCGTCGGATTATTGTACATATAATTTCGAATATTCGTAAACACATTGGTGCATGGCGAAATAGAACCTGCGCCCTCCCGATCGGAAGATAACCAGTCCACATGAACGCTCATTGTACCGTTTTAAAAAAAGCTATTATAATTTAATGGACTATTTGATAACATTATTTGGCATTAGGCTGCTTGCTTCGTGTCATCATCATAATCATCAGCCTATAGCGGCCAATAAAGAGTACAGGCCTTCCCGCACAGCAATGCTTTGGGGGAGATTTGGCCTTCGTGTGCTCACATAACATAATATTTATAAAACTCCATACTTAATCTTCTTCGAGTTAAAATATGATAAAATAGGAAAGCTCGTAACTTGACAGCTTCAAAATTTCGTGGATGGAAAATATATTCAATATCGACAAAGGGTCGTCGCCATACTAAATGCAAATAAGGGATTACTAGCTTATTTGTTGAAGTGTGCCCTTTTAAGAGTGTTAGACGCTTGCGAACGCTGTATAATCTAAAACAACAACGTAATTTAAAGTAAACAAAATAAGGTTGAACTTGGCTTCCGCCAACATGCATTTGAATACACAAATATTTTTTTTCTTATATCAAAATAGCCTCTCTTAGTTTAGACACCAATTAATATAAAATTCCCAAAACGAGTAATTTGTAAAATCAGTAATAAAAATCTAAGTTTAAGCACAGTTTAAGTTAAATTTGTACCTTTGGGTCATTAAATTTATATTTAAGCAACTTTATTATAATATTGCCAAGCCTTGACTTTAAAAATTACCTTATTAAAGCATATTATACCTTAGCTTATTAATTCCATCCAAAAGACTGTAGAACCTGTCTGTGGCATCCTGAAAGCCTAAGGAAAAATGAACTAGAACGGAAGCTCCTCGAGGACTCTGTCAACTACTGGCTAGAGTCACCAGAGGCAGCTCACTCAAAAGCGCTAATCAAAGCCTATTCAAAGAAGCGAACCTCTGAACTGCTACAGCTCAGTAAACCCAAGGTTAGGGTCCTTGTAAGGGCACTGACAGGACACTGCAAGCTGAAAAGTCACCTTCACAAAATGAAGCTAAGTGACTCGGAAACTTGCAGATTCTGCGCGGAAGAGAGAGAGACACCAATGCACTTACTCTGCAATTGTGGTCCTCTACAATGGAAGCGAAATATCCACTTGGGTAATTATTATCTATGCCCAAGTGACATCAAATCTATAAAGTTGGGCAGGGTCCTAAACTTCCTAAAAAGTGCCCAACTATTAGATGAACTCTAAGAGAGGAGCGAGTCACAAAAGATCTTCTAGGTCGAAGTGACTACAGGTCTGCATAAGCCTGAATAGCCCTCAAAACCCAAATAATAATAATAATAGCTTATTAAACCTTACCTTATTAAAGCACTTACCTGTTGTCAATGCATGTCGTTATCACCTATAAGTGAGATTACATTAAGAACTGTTTTGTAAAAGCAAAAAAATTGTAACATGTGAAAATGTAAATCTTGTTGGTGATCTTAAATAAATAAATAAAAATGAAGCAAACAATCAAATCTTCAGCACATATAGTTCCACTGCAGGGATTAGGCCTTCCCACATATCATAACCTTGGATAGGTAAGGCTGCGAACCACCACGCGGGCCCAGTGCGGATTGTTAACTCCACAGACATCCGAATATACAATTAGACTGGACAAGCCGCCAAGTTTATACGCAGTCCCAGTGTCGCAATTTCTTTTCGGTTCTTACCTGTGAAAAGTTATTATATTTCTTGGTAAATTTACTGATTCCTTGCGATGATGGCATATTACAATTGCATAGGATGGCATTTTGGGAAAAAAACGGTAATTTCTTCTTATATTCGTGCGTCTTGACTCATCTCACAGAGCGTAAACTGGCAGCCAGTGTATGCTCGTTGAGCTTACATTTGTCGCACTTAAAAACGCGGCTTGCCCTATCTCCTGTATTGGGAAATCTGTGGTTAACTCCCATCCTAAGAATATAGCTGAGACCGACGCGACAGCTTAACTTGTTCCGAAGTACGATCTTTCATTTCGAGCAATCCGTTCATCCAGCCTGAAATGTCTAACCAAAACTAGCCAAGCTGGAAAAAATAATACTAAACTGACTCGATATTCGACGACGATACTCGGATCACGATTAACGTCCCCACCGAGGGGCACGAGCCTACCCGTATAGGGTGATTAGGCGTTAGTCGTCCACGCAGGCCCAGAGCAGAGAGAGTCGGATTGGACGACTTCACGCACAACCTTTGATATATAATTTCGGAAATTCGAAAACACACTGGTACGTGGCGAGTTTTGAACCTCAGCCCTCCCGGTAGGAAGGCGACAGTCCACACCATTGAGCCACCGACGCTCTATAACTCGGATCACGCAGCCTGAACCAATTCTCAAACGAATACCACATAATATCCCCAAGCAGCGCTTTGCGGACATTTCACATGCAAATCTCGCATTTTTATAGGTTTCGAGGGAAACGTGACAAACCCCTGATCTCGTAGAGTTCAAACGCTCAAGCTGCGATTCCCGCTCGGGGGCCGAGCACATTGCTTGGGGACTTGGCTGCGTGACTACAAACGACGAAACCTCCAAGCAAAAATATTAAATTTGGTGTAATGGTTGATTTTACCTTTTTGAGATAAGCTTAATATTAAGGATGGGAGAGTTTATTTTAGGGCAACCAACATTACAAATCGCTGTTATACAGGCTGCCCCGATATGTACCAATTTATGCCTCTTGAAAAACGGCTACGGGTTTTGATCCCCGGGTAGTACAAACATTTGTATGCATGAACATGTCTGTTTGTATTAGTTTGAGTGTTTTCTATGTATACAAAAATTAAGTATATAAGTATGTTTATCCGTTGTTTAGTACACATATGATAGAATAATTGCTTTGTTTGGGACTAGATGGCGCTGTCTGTATGTCAATAGATACATAATTATTTATTAGAAATCACGGAACGTCTTCTTCCTGAAGTATAAGTCGGTCGCCGTGTGGTGTAAATACACTCATGTCAGTTGCAAAACTTTTATTCCTGTGCCGGTATTGACCGTAGATAAAAAACTAATAAATAACCATAAACCTGATAGAAATAAAAATAAGGTAGTAAGGTTAGTAAAACCGCGATCGACTCTACAGCGATTGCTCGAGTCAGGCCCACCTGCACTGTAGGGAATAGACCAAATCCATATGAACGCATTTATTTTAGGCACTCGCTTCTGCCAGCACCTTTGCCATAAAACGCTTTCACCATATTCTCGCCTGGATAGAGAAAATATTTTCAAAAGATTTTAGACGGCACGCTCGCGCTCCTTTTGTTTTAGGCTTAAATTTTTACGAAAAGTTTATTGAATTGTGCTTTTTAGTCAGATCTTTATTTCGACTTACTTTTATGTCTTTCAAATGTTGTGAGCCTAATTACGTTGGCAGTCGGAGTATTGAAAAAGAAATCAAATGAAATGAACTTTTCTATGGTAAATGCAATGATTTTCTGTATATATAAAGGTAGATACGCCATCTATGCCTCAAAAACGAACCGCCGAAGAGAGTTTGTACTCTTTTGCTGAGGTAAATGTGTTCGAAATTCGAAATATGTGTATGTGTGCTGTCACTGCATTCGGAACACTTTTTTCGATTGTTTTGTGAGCATATCACGAATCCATACTTTTTTGTGCACCATTGGGTAAAGGTAAATTACAAGACGGAATGGGATTTTGATTTACCTAGTTAAACGAAACAAATTGCAGCTGGATCTTCAGCGTTTTCCATACACTGATTATACATTTCTGATCACATAAATACCAAAGATAAAAGCATAAAGGAAACACAATCTACCTAAGTCAACATGTATTCAAATACGGACGATAAATTCTTTACAGGTGAAGAAATAAGTATAAATGTTAGTGTAAATATTAAGCACAAACTGCTGCCTACAAACTGCATGTGCAGTTTGGTAAATTATTTCAAATGTTACTAATGTTAAAGTTTTGAATAAATAATGAAAAGTAGATACGCCTGACCATGACAGATGTAGTGATGAATGAAATTTATAACAGTAGGTAGTACTTTCCGTCAACACTGCATGCGCCCGTCGCTTGAGACAACAGTTGTTACGACTCTTATACCCGGTAATTTTACTAGCAAACAATACAGAAATTAAATATTGTAGATGAATGAATTATATTGTTCAGAGTACGTTTACATATTTTAACCGACTTTAAAAAAGTAGGTTACTTAGTTAGACCGTATGTTATGCTTTTTAGGGTTCCGTACCTCAAAAGGAAAAAAACGGAACCCTTATAGGATCACTTTGTTGTCCGTCTGTCCGTCCGTCCGTCCGTCTGTCAAGACCCTTTTTCTCAGGAACGCGTGGAGGTATGAAGCTGAAATTTATATCAATTACTCAGGTCTACTGTCCCTTGAAGCTGTGAAAAAATCAAACTTCTAAGCCAACGCAATCAAAAGATACAGCCGTTTATGCCGCAAATTTTCGACACTTGCAAGGGAATCAAAACTACAGGGTGCTTCCCGTGAACTCAGAATCTTGAAATTTGGTACGAAGCAACGTCTTATAGCACACATAAAGAAAAAATCCGAAATTAAACGATAAAGATATCTTTGTCTTAAATTTATGCTCCTCCATCTTTCCCCATTGTAATGTTATGAATTTCATTTTGCAATAAAAATACCATAGTTATGACTCGATTGTCGTAATGAACGAACTTTGTAAACCTTGCAGGTTTGTACGGAACCTCGGTGCGCGAGTCCGACTCGCACTTGGCCGGTTTTTTTAGTTTAATTTACTAAACTCAGTATACAAAAAAGTATTTGTCAAAATGACATCAAAGACAGCAACTGTCATTTATGTATCAGTGACAGTCAGTCCGTATTTTTTTATACATCCGCGGTACCAATATATTTGTTTCCTTTTTGTTTTTGTTCAGAACGACCGCGGACTGAGGATGCGCTCAGTCACGCGATATTTGAATAAAATACCGTTACACACGCCGACCTTATTTAAATAGCAACAGGGTTCAAAATATCGTCAAAGATTAACATTGAATGTAGATACAGAAGGACGAAAATCAGTTTGCTAAAGCAAACATAAAAAATAATGCAACGTAATAACAATAAGCAAACATAAATAATAATATTTTTTTCAAGAGTGACTTTGTAAAGGTAGGTACAAAATTATTACGAGTAGATTAATTTAATGTGATTGGGATAGACTCCTGCGACTCTAAACGAACTACAACTTCGTTACTAACTGCGAGTAGTAACATAAAAACGTAAAATCATGGTGGCTGAAATAGTGTCTTTCTTTCCGTTTTTTGGTTGGAACCACAGATTTCCCAATACAGGAGATGGGGCAAGCCGCGTTTTTAAGTGCGACAACTGTAAGCTCAACGAGCATACACTGGCTACCAGTTTACGCTCTGTGAGACGAGTCAAGACGCACGAATATTAGAAGAAATTACCGTTTTTTCCCAAAATGCCATCCTGTGCAATTGTAACATGCCATCATCGCAATAACTCAGTAAATTTACCAAGAAATGTAATAACTTTTCACAGGTAAGAACCGAAAAGAAATTGCGACACTGGGACTGCCTATAAACTTGGCGGCTTGTCCAGTCTAATTGTATATTCAGATGTCTGTGGGTGGAACCCATAATAAATAAATAACGCAACTCATGACTAACTGCATATATTCCAATGCTGCACTAACAAACGAAAATATTTTTCTTTCTAAAATACATACTTATATTTTGTAAGTCTTCTAGATAGTCTTTCCTTACAAATGTGTGTTTGTTCATATGTTCGTAGTATTGACATAGGGCATAAAACATGTGACCCTTCTGTATTTATTACATTGTCAGACAATGATTGCCTCTATTAATGTCATGTCCCAAGATAATAGCATTCTCCGAGCGGAATGCGGATTGATTTACCGCAGCATTGCTTTCGTAGTTTTGTAAACAATCGAATGTTTCTCAGCTGAAAACGAGGCGATTTGTCTTTGTTCATTGTGGTATTTAAAGAAATGTTAACTGGTACTATTAAACTCAAAATTAACAATGTATTAATTTTTGCACTCAATACAAAATGAAACATTAATAAATATATCTCAAAGGTTACTGACTGAATGACTGGGTCGGATCGGGCTGACATTTGCCATGCACGTAGATATTATGACGTAGGCATTTTGATTAATTCTATCCCCATGCAGATAAAATAGGGGATGAAAGTTTGTATGAAACTTTGTCAATTTTCTATCGATCGGGCTGAGACTGTGTGCATAAAGCTACTATGACGAAAGCATACCCGGAGAAAGGATATTGATGAAATCTACCCCTAAGGGGATGAAATAGAGGATGATAAATAATACTTCTTAACGCGATCAAAGCCGTGGGCAAAAGCTAGTTGAATAATTATATAAACATTAATGAAGTACAATGGGCGGTCAAATTAAAATTATATTTATTTATGTTTATTATTCCAAAACTTAAATTATATATATATCATTATATACCAATGCAGACATTTTTATGCGCACAAATGTCTGTGAAAAAAATAATTAATAGTTTGTTTTTTTTTGTTTATTTAGATCTAAAAGGTTTTGCTGTATGTAATTAATTATGTTAAAAATTTAAAACCACATTAAAAAATCAGATCCTTTATTCAAAATCGTCATCATCATCATCATCAGCTCATTAAACGTCCCCACCGAGGGGCACGAGCCTACCCGTATAGGGTGATTGGGCCTTAGTCGTCCACGCGGGCCCAGTGCGGATTGGACGACTTCACACACAACCTTCGAATCTCTTCGCAGGCGTGCATGAAGGTTTCCTCACGATGTTTTCCTTCACCGTAAGAGCGTCGGATAACGTACATATATTTTCGAAAATTCGAAAACACATTGGTACGTGTCGGGATTTGAACCTCAGCCCTCCCGGTAGAAAGGCGACAGTCCACACCACTGAGCCACCGACGCTCCTATCCATCTAATTGACTTATCCAGTAAGCAAATGCTTTGAACATTCATTCGCTTGTATACAGTTGATTTATTACCGCAGCTGTGCAGATTCGTTTGGTTTACAAAAATGTTTGGGATTGCATTAGTAAGACGACCCTTGTGGGTCGGTCGCTAATGGTTGGGATGTCGGCTATTATGCAAAGCTCCCTAGTTTAATTCCCGGGAAGTACTAATATTTTTGTAGTCTGAACGTTAAAAACCCTAAAACATTTGAAAATGTCCCCCCTCACGTAATTAACACCAAAATGTCCCGGTGTAAGACAGCTGCCACTTAAATGGACTAGATTTAAAAAAAAAAGTATATATGTCTATAACGACCCATTGCTGTAATTGTTGAGACGTCTGCTTCTACACCAAGGGCTCGGGTTTGATCCCCGGACGGTACCAACATTTGTGTGCATGAACATGTCTGTTGTATTAGTATGGGTTCCATGTATAATGTATGTATTTACAAAAAAAATATATTTATTCGTTGTTTCTTATCCATATTCCTGGCTAATGCTTAGTTTAAAACTAGATGGCGTTGTGTGAATGTCAGTGGATATTTATTTATCAGTGGTTTAGTTCCCACAGCACATGTTCCTTTCCTAAATTAAACTAAGATGACATATGTTAGATATTTATACATAATGTTATTTTGTTTCAGAGCAAAGAGTTGAACGGCGACTGCGGGATGGGTGTGCGCGCGCCCGACTCGCTCCCTGGACTGACGCATCACTATCCTCACTGCGGAGATAGGTAGGATATAGTTTTATCTCTCTCTATCTTATCTAGGTGGTAGACTCGGTACTGAGTCGTCTAGGTAGGTACCACCGCAGTGCCAGATATCGTTTCGTGAAATACAAGTGTTTTACACTTCTGTGTTTCGGGATGAGGGCACTGTAGCTCGAAAAATTAGCAGATAAATGAGACCTAACTTTTGTCATCTCGGACGACAGACGCAGTGCGGCATTGACGGAGAATAATAACTGTCTATCAGTTGTTGGTCTCCTTCAATGCCGCTCTGTCATGGTCAGGCGTATCGTTTATCATCAGGTGAGCGTCTTGGGCTATGCTCGGAGTCTCTCTTAAAGAAAAAAATCAGAAATGATGTTATCCGCAAGAGAACCAAAGTTACCGAGATAGCTCGCCGGATCAGCAAGTTGGAGTGGCAGTGGGCTGGTCACGTATGTCGCGATGGTCGCTGGAGCAGACGGTTCTGGATTGAAGAGCGCGTCTTGACAAGCGTAGCGAAGGACTTGCGAAAGGTCGTTGGTGGAGGCTGAATAAGAAAAGCGGAAGACCGGGATATCTGGCACAAAATGGGGGAAACCTGTGTCTAGTAATGGGTTGCGATTTGTTGAAGAGAGCGTCTTGACCATCCTGTACACATTATTACATAAAAAATAAATTAAAACTTTTGCTAATAAATAACGTGCCGTCCTAAACAGATGGGACTCTTGTAGATCGCCGGCGAAATGCGACAGGATGGGCGTCACGAAGCTCGTGAACGAGCCAAGCCCGAGCAGCTCGGAAGAGTCCAACTCGCCAACGGAGATCAATTGCTACAGAAGACTGGGGGACCGGCCCCCGCTGATGAAGCGGCTCGCAATGGGGCTCAGCGGGGCTTTGCTGCAGCCTTCTGATGATGACTCTACTCCGTTGGTCGCTGATACGCCTACCACGTAAGTATTATAATAAATTGTGAATTTAATTTGCTTTATATAATTGGGTACTTGAGACCACTAATCGTTGACGTTCTTTTTATGAATGCCAAAAAAGAAAGTTTCCACATATTTTGTATGAGATTAGTGATATGTGACGTCATTGCTCACTATCATCAATTGACCTGATATTTATTGGTTTCAGTGTATTTAAAAATACAATATTGCTGTGTATTTAAAAATACAATATTGTTGTGTAAGGACCTAAACTGAATAAACACCTTTCATTTTCATAAAAATTATGATGATGACCTATCGGTTCGATCCCCGGTCAGTACGAACCCACAAATGGGTATGAAGCTTGTTTTTGTTGATCTGGTTGCTGCAATGCATATATGTGTAGGTTATGGCAAAATTATTCATTTTTTGTGTTAGCGCTGTCGAAATGTCAGTGCATATTTATTTATTTATAGGACATACTAAGTTGATGATTACAATTAATGTTTTCAGACCAACAAACCTCCCATTATGCATGAACAGTGGGTATATCAACGAAGCGTCCGAAGCTGAGGCCCGAACCAGAGAAAGCAACCGGGAACTTCCGCCCACGCCGCGGAGGCAAAACATTCACGACCTCGACACCGACTTTAGGAGATGTAATAACATCCAAAATGGGTAAGTATACATTTTTAAAATTATTTCCTCATCATCATCAGCTCATAATACGACCTCACTGAGGGGCACGAGTCTGCCCGTTAAGGCTAAACCGTGTATAGGCCTAAGTCGCACGCAGTCTCAGTGCGGATTGACTGACTTCACGCACAACCTTTGAATCCCTTCGCAAGCATGCGCAGCGCAAGTTTACTCACGATTTTTTCCTTCACCTTAAGAGCGTCAGATAAACGTACATATAATTTCGATATTCAAAAATAGGTACCTGGCGGGACTTGAACCTGAACCCTGTAGATCGAAAGGCAACGGCCCACACCAATGAGCCACCGACGCTCTTCTACCACTATTTAATCTAAACTAGGCATAACATCCCTGGTTAATGATTTTTTTATTTAAAGGATCAAACTAAATCATTTTACTTTATAGTAACGGCTAAGTCTCCCTATAGCTATGATTTACGGTTAGGCCTGTACCCGGCCAGTACACCGTTACAGGCTGATGATGATGATGCTTTAGTGCCCGTTAAGTGACTCTAAACTCATGAACAGGTCTTTCTTGTCATGCAGGTTTACGTCCGCACGCAGGTTATACCCGCATGAGGGCCACCTTGTCTGCGAGTCACACGCATACCGAAAAATATATTCCGTGTGGTGCGTGCCGCTAACAGCCACATTATTTCATGTTCAGTATGGATAAAAAAGCCATAATTCCTTTCCTTACACTTTTCTGAAAATAGGAAAAAATTAAGTCTTTTTTTATTTGTCCTTGTCTTGAGACAAGACTACACGCTAAAGTAGCTACTTTTCCGCCTCTGGTTTATCAGCGCTTGCAGGCCCGCAAGCGGGTGCCACGCATCACAGGAAAGTATGAAACTATGGGATACGAGTGACACCCTAAATCTCGTGTTTCATTCCAGAAGCCCGTCAGTAGCGTGCAGTCGTACGACGTCATCGTCATCAGGCGCATCCTCGTGTGGTGGAGGAGGATCCCACGGCTCTGGAAACAACAATTTCCCTCGAGCTGAACCCGAGCTGAGGCAAGCGCCGTGGTTCCAGCAAGGCATACCTAGAGAGGTCAGTTGAAATCTATCAATAAAATTGAAGTGCCTGTTTGTAATATTGAGAAAACAGTCTTTTACTTCATGCATTCATTAATAAAAGATGACAAAAATGACGTTATTTTTGTGTATGCTCCTCACCAACGTATCATTTTTGATATTTTTGTATGTCTGTCTGTTTGTTTGTTTTGGGCAATTTCGAAAATGGCTGGACAGATTTGGCAGGTAGCTGATGAAGGAAATAAGGAATAACTTGAGTTACTTTTATTCTCGATAAATCATTTTATTTAGAAAAATTATGTTTTCTGCATTGGGCCAAAGTAGTGGATTACTTGACATGTCATTGGCAAACTTCAGCAGATAACATCCCGTGAAGCAGGAGTGTTATATACACTTTAGTGTTTCGGGATGAGGGCACTGAAGCTTGTGAAATTACCGGGTATAAGAAACTTAACTTCTGTTATGTCTGGTGACGGGTGCAGTGCGGCATTGACGCAGAATATTACATATCCATCAGTTGTTGGTCTCCTGCAATGCCACTCTGTCATGGTCAGGCGTATCACTTACTATCAAGTGACCGTCCTGTACACATTAAAATGTTTTTCTACAATTTCGTAGTCCCTATTAAAATGTTTACTCTTTAACATTTCCAGATCGCCCTGGAAGTGCTGTGCAGTCAACCTGTGGGTTCTTTCCTGGTGCGGGGAAGCACGACGCAAGCTGGCTGCTACGCTCTGTCAGTGCGGGTACCGAGGGACTTCCAACCTTCGGGCATAGCTCATTATTTAATACTGAGGACTCCTAAAGGATATAAAATTAAGGTAAAATACAGATCATCAGTGGCTCATTGGTGGAGTGTTGCCATCCGATGTGGATGGTGCAGGTTCAACTCCCGCCACGTACATTTTGGAAATATATGTACGTTGATCCGACGCTCTTGAAGGTAAAGGAAAATATCGTGAGGAAAGCCTACGAAGAGATTCAAGGGTTGTACGTGAAGTCAGCCAATCCACACTGGGCTCGCGTGTAAGACTAAGACCACTCTTTACGGGTAGTTTCGTACCCCTCATTGGGGACGTTTAATGAACTGATAATGATGATGATTTGGTATGTTTTTCATTAGATGAAGCCATCCATAAAGCGCCGCAAACAATCGACTTGTTTTGTCTAGATTCCTGGGTTAAAAGAAATAATCAAAATGCCTAGATAGTAAAATTGATAGGTCAATAAGCATGATGACCGAGTTCTGGAATCGTAAGAACTATTTTCAACTGCAGGGGTTCACGAAGGAGTTCCCGTCGCTGTGTGCGCTGGTGACGCACCACAGCGTGATGCCGGAGCTGCTGCCGGCGCCGCTGCGGCTGGCGCGCGCGCCCCCGCCGCCGCGCCGACCGCCTCGCCGACCTCGCCGACCTCCCGCGCCTGCCCCGGGGCCCCCACACCCCCCACCGGGACCCACGCGACCCCCGCGACCCACGCGACCCCCACCCCGCCACGCCGCACCGCCGGGGGCGCTGCCTGCTCGCGCACATCGACGGATAGCTCACCAACAATGATGTACAGTGTAATCATCTACGCTAGCGGTCTAATCGCAAATTGTGATACTTGAGGTAGAAATGCGCTCCTCTTTTGAATGTTCCGAAAAGAGAAAACACCTACATACAAACAGACATGTACACGCACACACACGTACATGCCATAATGATATAGTAGTGTGCTCGGTTCGGACATTTTCGGTTCAGTCTAGTCTACGCCCGTAGACAATCGCAACACCAGAAGTGATATTGTGATAGTAGGGCTTAAATGCGGTCCTCTCTAGAATGTTCCAATAGCTTGTAAAGACCGACCGCGACTGCGCCTGCTCGCGCACATCGACGGCTATTTCACCACAATACTGACGTATAGTGTAATGATCTGCGCCCGTGGACAATCGCGATACCAGAAGTGACATTGTGATCTTGTGAAATCGCTCCTCTCTAGAATGTTCCAATAAGATTGCAAAATCGCGAATATCGATGGCTAGCTCACCAACTTGCTGAAGCAGTTATTACACTGCAATTTTCAGATTGCCACACTAACGATTCACGTCTTCCGCCCATAATTTATTGAATCATGACCGAACGAATAAAAAGAAAATGGTGGATGATACAATTGCAGCCCACAAGCATTGTTCTGTTTGCATAACCTCAATCAATGCAATTACTATCCCGCCACCCCACTCCGCAGCCATAGTACGTATTATTGTAAACGTCGTAGAAAAAATAATCGCGTTAATATAGTGGCTACACCTGACGTTAACTCCCATCAACGCGATAATTAATGGAGTTCTCCTATCATATGAGGAATAGTGAGGACGCTAATGTGTTATCATCATCTACGCCCGTGGACAATCGCGCACCAGAAGTGACATTGTGATCCTTGAGGTAGGAATGCGCTCCTCTCTGGAATGTTCCAATAAGCTTGCAAAGATCAATTGCCTCGTCGCGTTATATGTCGTCACGCCGCACCAACGGATGCGATGCCTGCTCGCGCACATCGATGGGTAGATCGCTACCAACACTGAGATAGCTCACAATCGACACCGATATTGTAGACGCTATTGTGCAATCAACTACGCCCGTGGACAACCGCAAATTGTGATACTTGAGTTAGGAATGCGCTCCTCTCTAGAATGTTCCAAAAAGAGGAAACACTAAGATACTATAGTGACACCGAAAGTTAGGACGCTATTGTTGAATCAAACACCCACAGGCCCATTGCAACACCAGAACTGACATTTACAAATAATAAATATTCACTGTCGTTCACACAGCACCACCTAGCCCCAGACTAAGCATTAGCCTGAAATAGGATACTAAATAACGGATACACATACTTATGTACATTTCTTTTGGTAAATACATAAATATTGTACATAGAAAACACCCAGACCAATACAAACAGACATGTTCAAGCACATGTGAAAGAAAGAAAGAAAAATATTTATTTGGCGCAATAAAATTGTACATGTTAATTCCTTAATACTAAAAATAATTATAATGCTACCAAAATGGTGGCCACTCAGCTAATGCCAAGACAGTTTTGTCAAGGCGTTTTGTGTGTGCGTACATGCCATAATTACATAGTAGTGTGAGCGGTAGGAATGCCTCCTCTCTTGAATGTTCCAATACGTTTGTAAAGACCAACCGTCGCCTACTCACATCGAGCTTAGATAAAATATTAACTAACTAGATACCCAAAAACACTCTAAAATTCCATTAGCATTATCCATATCTACGATGAACTCTACACTTGTACTTTCATTCGTATGAGTATCACTATTGGAAATGAGAAATCCCTGAATATTATTGAATTATTCATACAACATTAAACTGGACTAAATCACCTTTATCCCACTTAGAACTAGTACACAGTATGAAAATATTTAAGGATGCCTTAATCACAGCTTCACAGATTTTTTCTGCTTTCATTACTGTATATTTTAGCTAGTTGTAGGCGCAATGATGTAATTAATGGTGTACCATACAAAATTCTTAAACAACAACACTAGGATAATATTTAACTATTATAATAAGAAAAAAGCCTTTACATGAATAATTATTGTGTGTTGTTGGATTTAAGCGTTATGTTTATTCAATATTAATAGGCACATGTGTATAAATATTTTTATTCTGTATGCATAATAGTCGAGCGTCGGTGGCGTCGGTGTGGACTGTCGCCCTTCTACCGGAAGAGCTTAGGTTCAAATCCCGCTACGTACCAATGTGTTTTCGAATTTTCGAAATTATATGAACGTTATCCGACGCTCTTACGGTGAAGGAAAACATCGTGAGGAAACCTTCATGCACGCCTGCGAAGAGATTTAAAGGTTGTGTGTGAAGTCGTCCAATCCGCACTGGGCCCGCGTGGACGACTAAGGCCCAATCACCCTATACGGGTAGGCTCGTGCCCCTCGGTGGGGACGTTTAATGAGCTGATGATGATGATGCATAAAAGTTAAAAATTGTAATTTAATTGTATTGTTTGCAATTTTCAGAACATAAATTATTATTAACATATTAACATAAATTATTATTGAATAAATTTCATTGTGTTAAGTCGTTATTTTGTATAATTTAGATTTTATTTTGCTAGCTGATTAGGTCTATAAATAAAAAAATGATTTCAAACAATGTGTAATGATTATGACTTTCCTATATTTCTTATATACAAAACTACGTTTATGAAATCTGCAGACAATATCGTATAATTTTGTAAGACATTAATTATATATTAAGCACGAAGTTTATGCAAAAGTTTAAGATGTGTGATGTTAATTATGATAAGAGTTTGTAATTGTTTTGAAAATATAAGAAACATATTCTGCAGGAATGATAATAACCGATAATACTATAGAGTATATCACATGTAAGCCATTCAGAAATATATCTTAATATACAATTATAAAATCCCGAGGTTCAAATCCCGACACGTACCAATGTATTATCGAAATTATATGTACGTTATCCGACGCTCTTACGGTGAAGGAAAACACCGTGAGGAAACCTTCATGCACGCCTGCGAAGAGATTCGAAGGTTGTGTGTGAAGTCGTCCAATCCGCACTGGGCCCGCGTGGACGACTAAGGCCTAATCACCCTATACGGGTAGACTCGTGCCCCTCGGTGGGGACGTTTAATGAGCTGATGATGATGATACAATTATAACACAATTAGAACAAATAGGTATGGCTAACATAGAATTATATATGAACGGAAAGACAAAATAGTCATAAATTATAAAGTCATTAAAATTATAACGTATTGTTTCTAGTTACTGTTGCTAATATCATTTAGTTTATTTTATTGTATAACTAAATAATGTGATAATTATCTTTATAGGGAGTGTAAAAATGTATTGTATGATAAAAAAATGTGTATATGGAATGTAATTATAGTGTTTCGTGTCATAATTGTAGTTTTAGTTAAGTTTTGCGCAAATATATTGAGAATTAGTTTTTAATCGCGCTTCATTGTTTTAGATGTCTAGTCCTGTAACTGAATCATTAATGAAAGCTTTTCATTAATGATGTAACTCCTTAAAAACATATTTAATCTTATTTTTCTGTTAGCAATTTTGTGTATATAATTTTTGACTGAATTGCACGTTATCTTGCTAACTTATCGGAAAGTTACTGGAATGGAAAAAATATAGACAAATTAGTAGTTAAACATTACCTGCAAGGATTTCGATGATTTTTCACTTCTCTTTGTTACATAGGAATATCATAACTGTCTTTTTAGTAAAGTGAGTAATTTATTTTTGAAGAAATACTATGAATCCTTGAAATCGAATATGGGTAAATATTTAAGATGCCTTCGAAGTGTATAAGATTCCGTTACATGCAAATAAAATAATTGGGACAGGTACTGAAGTATCTAGACCCGATGTTCTATGCTAAAGTTTGACATTTTAGTGTATAGTCCATTTTGGATGATAATTGTTAATACTGCCTCAGTAACAAAATATGTTAAAACTTATATTTAGTATCTGTATGTTTTCCTGACGATAGAATAGTGTGTTCATATTTTTTGCAAATATCTCAAACACTGAATATCAAGAATTAGCATTGTTTTGACTTTTATAACTAATAATCAATATGTCATAACTGTATATTGAATGACGCGAGTATTCATGAAGCTTTCTCGAAATATAACTTTGCAATGTTTCATCTTCCAATGAAATCAATAATTTATATAATCATGAATAAAAATCAGAAAACCTTTATGATGAATTTCATTTTACCTTAAAAATGATGGAAATCGAAAATAATGCCAGTTTGGTTTATCACCCTTAGTCAAACCTTTGAAGCAGATGAGCTCTAAAGAAATGTACCTACTATGTAATACGTGACTCCTTATCCGATGGACCGACGACTTGCGTAATATCGCTAGTGGTGGTCCGAGATAGATTATCATCAGCTCAGTTGCTGCCGGAGATATTTCCTGAGCAATACGACCTGGTGACCTTAAAAAAAGAGCGTGTTCCCTTTTAAAAGGCCGGTAACGCATTTCAGTGCCCTCTGGTATTGCAAATGACAGAGGCGGCGGTGTCATTTACCATCAGATGAGCCGTTTGCTCGCTTACCTGTAGCATTAAAAAATAGTGGGTACAGGTACGAAACCCTTGGTGTAATAGCCGACGTCTCAAACATTACGCAACTTCTGGTAACGAAGTTCGTTACCAGAAGTTGCTACCAGGCACACGACCGATCACCACAAATCGCGCGTGATCTTACCATTCTTTCATTACCATTCTAGTAAATTAGTTATTTGACAATACAGTAGTATCTTTCTTACCAGTGACTTAAATTTGTAGCAGTGACTTAAATCTCCAGATGTACAAACCGTACAGATATAAATAAGACTTACGAGTATACTGGGGACACACTATCGGGAAATGCCTTGAATTATCGCGACAATGGGCATTAATTTCAAGTGCAGCCATAATTAGGCACATTCAACGTATTAAAAATTATCGCGTTCATAGACGTTAACCTTTAGTGTGACCCCAGCATTAGAGCCATCTGCGCATGGCTCTTGCCCGGTGAACCTGTGAAGGCCATCTGGGGCCAATGATAGAAGTCATTTAGAAACATTTGCTTAGTAACAATGTTTCTAATTATAACACTTTTCAGTACACAAAGTAATTATATCCTTTCAAAAATTCGTAATGGAGTTGAGAACACATGTGTTCTTGTAAAAGATTAAACCTTTTATTTGCGGACAAACTTCGTGTAAATTTATAATTCGCAAAACTAATAATAAAGTGTTTGCATATTAAAAAAACGAACATATAAAGAATATTAATTATGATTTTCTCAGTAAATTAAAATTATAATATAACTTGTAATAACTTTCAATTAGACATTAAATAACACATTCATATTTAGAAACAATATAAGCAAGCAGGAAGGTGTACCGACAAGCAAGCTTTCAAGCATTTATGCAAGGAAATATGCAGGTAAGTATTCAAGCATGCAGGCATGCATGCAGGTAAGCATACAGGTAAGCAACCATGCAGGTAAACAGTCGTTTTGCTCTTCTTCGGCGCTGCGAGAAGTGCAGTACTTACACCTTTGCGTTACGAAACTCAAGCACCCACGCTTAGCCGCTCCAGCCTGCTGTAGCCTCAGGCGCTCCAGCCTCCTGTAGCCGTAGCCGCTCCAGCCTCCCGTAGCCTCAGCCGCTCCAGCCTCCTGAAGCCTCAGGCGCTCCAGCCAGCCGCAGCCGCTCCAGCCTCCTGTAACCTCAGGCGCTCCAGCCTCCTGTAGCCTCAGCCGCTCCAGCCTGCTGTAGCCTCAGCTGCTCCAGCCTCCTGTAGCCTCAGGCGCTCCAGCCTCCTGTAGCCTCAGCCGCTTCAGCTTGCTGTAGCCTCAGCCGATCCAGCTCGCCCAAGGCTGGCTTTTCAATTTCACTTAAGTCGATATGGATACACAAGATAAATATGGTAACGCGATCAATATTGGGCCACTTTAATCGCCCTTTCATTTGCAAAACACAGGTCCTGGAAACCGCTCGAAGATTGAAAGTTCGGGCAAGACAAGTAGGTGTTCCAGTGTCTGAGGAGCACCACAGTCACACTTTAGTATAGGTTAGATCCACAGACTTCCTAATACAGGAGATGGGGCAAGCCGCGTTTAAAGTGCGACAAATGTAAGCTCAACGAGCATACACTGGCTACCAGTTTACGCTCTGTGAGACGAGTCAAGACGCACGAATATTAGAAGAAATTACCGTTTTTTTCCAAATTGCCATCCTGTGCAATTGTAACATGCCATCATCGCAATGAATCAGTAAATTTACCAAGAAATATAATAACTTTTCACAGGTAAGAACCGAAAAGAAATTGCGACACTGGGACTGCCTATAAACTTGGCGGCTTGTCCAGTCTAATTGTATATTCGGATGTCTATGCTATAAATCATACAATTATACTTTCATATAGGTTACTTATTTTTATGCGGAAAAGTGCCATCTAGTTGCGAGGTTTTGAATGATGACACAAGGGTAGCGAGTGAGGCGTTTTAAGCTAAAAAGCACCTTTGTGTGTAACTCCAGGAGATTCACAATAATGCCGCAAGGGGGTCTGAAACTAACAGTATCTACCTATCCTTACTTTATTATTTTTATTTGTAATTTTTGAGTCAGTAGTATCTATATAATAGTATCTATAAGGAGCGTCGGTGGCTCAGAGGAGCGTCGGTGGCTCAGTGGTGTGGACTGTCGCCTTCCTACCGGGAGGGCTGAGGTTCAAATCCTGACACGTACCAATGTATTTTCGAATTTTCGAAAAATATATGTACGTTATCCGACGCTTTTACGGTGAAGGAAAACATCGTGAGAAAACCTTCATGCACGCCTGCGAAGAGATTCGAAGGTTGTGTGTGAAGTCGTCCAATCCGCGTGGACGACTAAGGCCTAATCACCCTATACGGGTAGGCTCGTGCCCCTCGGTGGGGACGTTTAATGAGGTGATGATGATGATGAGTATCTATATATTTTTTTAAATTAAGTCCAAATAAAACTTTTCCTAGTATGTATTTTAAATTGTATTTTAACAAAAAAAAAAACGAATAAAATAGTTCATAATAAATTTAGATACAATAATCACTGAGGTATTTAATTTAGTTGAAACTTTAATAATCTAAAAGATATTTTGTATTCTAAAGTCGCATCTACGACTTTCAAATTTTCCCTTCGATTTCTCTAAAATCCCAACCTCGGAACGGATTTAAACAACGGGATTAAACAAATAGCACCAGCTCTCAGATAAAGAAAACCAAGAAAATCAGTTCACCCTGTCCAAAATGCTGAGGTAACCAACTCACAAAAATAATTGTCGAATTAAGCACTTACTCCCGCTTAAAACTATAATATTTTTTAAGACCATAATTGGACGGGACTGTCATTAAGCTTACCTGATGAAAATGAAAATGAAAAGTGTTTATTCAGTTTAGGTCCTTATAGAACACTTATGAATGTCAAATGAAGCTACCACTGGTTCGGGAGGTAGTTTTCCATTGCGAAGAAACCAGCAAGAAACTCAGTAGTTACTGTTTTCAAAATAATTGTGTTGAATACAGATTCATTTGTAATCAAAATAATTATATAAAGCAAATTATATTTTAAATTTTTATCGTATTATGTATTGGTAAAAATATAATATGATGTTTAGTGATACGCCTGACCATGATAGATGCTGTGTTGAATGAAATAAATGACAGTATTTCTTTCCGTCAACACTGCTCTGCTCCCATCAACCGAGGCGAGAGATAAAGGTCTCTTAAACTCGGTAATTTTACTAGTTCCACTGCACTAAGCCCAAAATACATAAGTTTTTGATATAGTTCAAAGCCTGACCGTCTTGTACAGTACAGGACGGTCAGGACAAGACGGTCAGGGCGATCAGCTGGTGGTAAGTGATACGCCTGATCATGACAGAAGTGAAAAGCATTCCTATTCTATTCCATTATAAGGGCCGATATATCTGACACCGGTGATATTGTACTCTTTTGCAATACGGTACCACATCATCATCAGTTCATTAAACGTCCCCACCGAGGGGAACGAGCCTACCCACAGATTTCCCAATACAGGAGATGGGGCAAGCCGCGTTTAAAGTGCGACAAATGTAAGCTCAACGAGCATACACTGGCTGCCAGTTTACGCTCTGTGAGACGAGTCAAGACGCACGAATATTAGAAGAAATTACCGTTTTTTTCCAAAATGCCATTCTGTGTAATTGTAACATGCCATCATCGCAATGAATCAGTAAATTTACTAAGAAATAGAATAACTTTTCACAGGTAAGAACCGAAAAGAAATTGCGACACTGGGGCTGCCTATAAACTTGGCGGCTTGTCCAGTCTAATTGTATATTCCGATGTTTGTGAGCCTACCTGTATAGGGTGATAAGGCCTTAGCCGTCCACGCGGATTGGACGACTTCACGCACAAACTTTGAATCTCTTCGCAGGCGTGCGTGAAGATTTCCTCACGGT
Organism: Leucinodes orbonalis; assembly: GCA_019425675.1. NCBI lineage: Eukaryota > Metazoa > Arthropoda > Insecta > Lepidoptera > Crambidae > Leucinodes > Leucinodes orbonalis. Next base: position 24,866 of record PQWD01001946.1, read on the forward strand.
GTTTTCCTTCACCGTAATAGCGTCGGATAACGTAGATATAATTTCGAAAATTCGTAAACGCATTGGTACGTGGTGGGATTTGAACCTCAGCCCTCCCGGTAAGAGGGCAACAGTCCACACCATTGAGCCACCGACCGCACCACATTACCGAGTAATCAGCGGATGTGTCGATACTGCACGGTAAGATTGAGAGGCGCTCGGTTCATAATGGCTTCCTTTGAAAACGTCTAAAACGTTAGCAAATGGATTGAGTTCCGTGAAAGCCTTGAAATGGGTAAAATAGAGATCTAACTGTAGCAAAGAGTGTTGCGCCACATAGTTGCGTATTCGCTTTTAAAATGGTTTAATTGCATCTATGGTCTAGTAGGAACAGCGTTCAGCTACGTGACTTGGAGGTTGGGGGCTCGAATCCCGCAGGCAGTGGCGTGCACAGAGATTATTAGTAAAGTATGTAAAGTGAGTATCTCTTATCGCAAAGAAATATATATTTTTGTCTAATTGAGAGCTGTTGATGACAGTAGATCACATATGGCTTGAAATCTGTAGAGAAAATGGGCGAATAAATAGTAAGTTAATATAAGTAAGTATCCACTGATATTCACACATCGCCATCTAGCCCCAAGTTAAGCGAGAAGCCTGTATTATGGGTACTAAACAACGGATAAACATACTTATTTACATTTTTTTTGTATATACATACATATCATACATAGAAAACACCCAGACCAATACAAACAGACATGTTCATGCACACAATTATTTGTACTGCCTGGGAATCGAACCCGGAACCCTTGGTGTAATAGCCAACGTCTCAACTATTACCTACACCAAATGAGTCGTCTAAATATTCATTACATAATTTGCATGTGTGTGAGGCCCGTGATAAGAGTGCCTGCAGTCGCAGCGCAACAAGATTTGCAGTCTAAGTCAGCAGACAGAGTCGCGCGCTACACAGAAATAAGAATTATGACGGCCAGTGCCGGAACAGTGGCAACTAAAGATACTTGTACAATTTAACTCTCGATGGAGCAAAACCTGTTTGATACCAGCAATATAATAATTGTTACGAGCTGGGGGTTCAGGATAAATTATTGCCAAACATGAAGAATAACACGGTAACACACTTTATTTATTTTATTATTAACTGCACACAACCACTAATACACTCACTAATTATTCAACGCACAAAAACCACTTATTAACGCTACACACTGTAACAAAACACTCGATGAGTCCGTATATTTTTATTTGCTTTAAAATCATTCGTTAACACTTCACACTGTTTTTCCACACACGACGATCCCGTAGATATCGCTGTTACAGACATTTCATATAAGCCGCCATATTTAAGTATTTTGGAGATGGATATTTAGTAAAAAAGGACCAGAATGTTTAACATAAACTTTGGGAGGTATACTTAGATCAACAATGAACTAATAATAATAATAAAATGATACCTGTTATCATATCTATCACAGGAGTTATTCCCAAGGAATTACACACAAGCCTTGCTAACTTAGATGTGCCTTCAGCAACATATACATGGTTTCAGAAAGCAGTAATATTAACCACTTGTCGCATTGTTAGAAAATTCCTTAATTTTACGTAAATATAAGAATAATTGTAATTTTGGATGCATTTGGCCAAGGCCCGTGCATCTGAAAAGTCCACCTCTCTGGAGAGATAAGAAGTGAACAATAAATAATAATAATAATTATATATTTATTATTATATAATAATAAATTCCAAAGGACTGGGCCACTATTTGGCCCGTGAATCTCATTATTATTATTATGTTTTCGAAATCCTTAAGATTCACGGGCCAAATAGTGGCCCGGTCCTTTGGAAGGCGTGTGTGGGACCGAAGCCAACAGCACAGAGGCCTTTTTTCGAATGTTTAATCTTTGTATGTGTTACACGTGGCGGATGCCATCACAGAATGCACAATATGACACAACCCATGATGACCTCCGCCAGGTGTAAAACTATTGTAAATATATGGAAACTACGATACTGGGCTATGGAATTGGGTTTTGGTGGACTGGATATCTGGGCTATGGGGGAGACTACGGACGCCTGTCATTAAACTAGTCTCACAGTAAAATAGGGCCAGGCGGTGAGTCGCCGCGGCTAGATGGGCCCCCTAATGGTCGCCTGCAGTGGGGCGACAGCGTTATTATTCTTATTATTATGAACTAGTTGCTCAATCTTACTCAAAAAGTATCCGCGGAAAAAGTCTGCCCATCGCGTCAGTTGGGCAGAATTTTCATTGATAATCACGTCGCTCGCTACATGTGCTCGTGCTTTTGATTTTGTACTCTTTCTAAAATTCTAATGAATAATTTCACGCTTTAAGCGCTATATACGATAAATAGCGGCATCAATTTCTAACCCTATTTAAGAAAAGACATAGATATAGGATAGTTATGGTTCCATGAGAAAAGATTAATCCTTAAGTCTCGTTCTAGAATACGGGCCTAAATATAACAATCACTAAATGTATGTGTCATGGGGCTCGGTCATTTTTTGGTTGACGTTTCTTCAACTCAGTTTGTTTATTGTTGATCTGAGGAGGTATTGAAAGAGTGGGAAGTAATGAGAGGGGTATTTTGCAAGAAGTATGTCTCTGTCTTGAGGACAGGCTTTCCATAACAGCTTGCGATGCTTGTCGAAAGAGTATCTAGTAAATTGATTGGCGGTCTCACGTAGAAGGCAGCTAAGTTAAATCGTAATCTTGTGGCATTAAAAAATATTGACAACGAATTTCGAGATCCCATTAGTATTTTGACAAAATCTAGTAGGACGTAAAATCTTCTTTAAAATTTTGTACTTTGTCATGATGTTCCAGAGTATTCTCCAGAGCGATGGTAATAAATAAAACATACAAAAGATTCAGACAAAGTTGCGACGACAAATGAAATAAACAAAGGTCCATCGACACCTCGCCCGCAGAGACGCCGTTGACCAACTAATTACGAAGTTTCAGAAAGTTCGCGACAACCGAATGCTGGTATCGAAAGTTGGAGCGTGTTTAATACAGTAGATCTGTTTCGATATGTTCATGTAACTTTAGGTTTTTCTGGGACTGTAAGTGTAATATCTGGTCTTTACCAGAGCTGCGTGTGGCTCTGATAAGACAATTTTGCTGAAGAAGTCGGTTTAAAATTAAGTAAGTAAGGTTAGTAAATGTTTGCAGAAAATTAATGAAACAACTTGTTTCAGGGCAAAGGTCTTTCAACTCATCATGGCTATGTGGAGATCTGGCCCATAAACTGGCAGGCAAGCAGCTAATGACTAATTGACTATCCCAAGAATCTCACTAAAAATGCCTTCCGAAGAACGAAGTGACTCGAGGTTACCCGTTCGATTATGGATCTTTGCGAAATTTGCTTAGATTCTATGGCAAGATGCAAATTAAGCCGATGGGGTTTGCTTGAATCCAGGGTTTTACTCTTCAATACTATCTCTCTCGAGCTTCAACCTATTGCAGTCCATTGATGGTCAGGCCTCCACAACTTTGCTTCAGATATCTCGGTCCTCCACCTTCTTCCTCACCCAGCTCCTACTAGCAACTTTCGTAACCACCGCGTTCCATCGGCCCAGAAGGCGCCCTACACTACTTTTACCAAGAAGCGGTCTCCACTCCAGAACTTGTCTGCTCCAACATAACATTATCTCCCTTCAACCTTTCGCAGTCCACTGCTGGACATATATCTCTCCTATTTTGCGCCAGTTATCCCCGGTCCTCCGCTTTTCTTATCCAGCCTCCACCAGCGACCTTTCGCAAGTCGTCGGCCCTGCGGGTCGGTGGGCGTCCTAAGTTACGCTTGCCAAGACGCAGTCTCCACTCTAAAACGCGTGTTGCCTGACCAAGGTATTTTTTTTTAAATTGTATATATGAGTCGTATAGAATCAAAGGCGGCAAAGAAGGGTTAATCTGAATTTTGGTAGTCGAAATAAAACAGTCATTGTCCATACGTGTTTTGATGAGTTTCTGGAGATGTTTGATAATAAAGTGAACACAGAATCGGTTAACATTTTAATTTCAGTAAGTTCAAATATTTATCTCATTTTCGCCCACCGACCTACTTTGCCGCCTTTGATTTTATACGACTCATATATATCCATCGCAGCCATTTGGTTAATAAGCCATCCAATTGGATGCCTAGGCCGGTCGTTAAACGCCGGCATCCAATTGTATGCCTAAGCCGATACTTGTTTGAACTAATACTCTAGGTTTGACTACTTGACGTATTAAAAGTTGGGCTCAGCCAAGTGATTCAAATTTAGTTCTGCTTTTCTCCACTGTAGCGCTAGTAGTCATCAAAATAAATTAGGCGCCAGCAGCGTAAACAGTGAATGTGTGGTTTACAAGTAAAATAAAAGTGATATGTGGTCAAAATTTACTAAACACGAAAGTGCCATATAAATGTAACCAAATGACTCAACTACGTTCAGCCATCTGGTTGACGTTGTGATCAACGATATGGCTAGTTGATTTTCAGCCATTCAAAAGCTGTGTATATTTATAATGAATGTTTCTGTTCGTATATTGATGTGCCATATAATGAAACTAGCTTTTGCCCGCGGCTTCGCTCGCATTAAATTCGGGATAACACGGTACTTGCATTTATCACTATACATACGATTTCCCCTCCCTCCAATTTTGTAGGTTTCGGGGTCAATTTCAGAATTTTTTTCAGCAAAAAATATGTTATTGTGAGCTAACCTTAAAAGATAGACATATGCTGTCGCGGACTTTTTTGTATACCATTAAAAGCAGAACAATACTCTCATACATGACTATTGTGTAACTTTAACCGTTTACGCAGCGTACGCAGCGGAAGCTCCAAGTATGAAAAAATATCCCCGATTTTGAAACATTCTTCATTGCTGCTCAGCTTCTATTACTCGTAGCGTGATGATATATAGCCTTCCTCGATAAATAAGCTATCTAACACTGAAATAATTTTTCAAATCGAACCAGTAGTTCCTGAGATTAGCGCGTTCAAACAAACAAACAAACAAACTCTTCAGCTTTATATATATAATGAAATTAAATAAAAATCACAAATGATTTATTATAAAAAACTTGCCGGCAAAGAAAACTCGGTGAAATAAGGAACCAAGTAAACGGCAATAGTATAAATTACATCCGGATAACATTATGAAAGGGCGATAAAACCCGGTGACCCTTGCTTGCGTAAGACAAATCGTCCGAAACTAAATACTGAGGCGTGAACCGAGAATTTCAAAAAGGCAATTTGGTCCTGTAGACTTTTTAGTCTCATAACGCCCAGTAATTTCATTACGTGCGTTCATTTTTAAGTAAATATAGAAGTTAATAAGTATAATATATAGTACGGACGGCTCACAAAATTACACATCTGATGATATTCTATAATTTTGCCATATTTACCTGTGAGCCGTCTGTACTATATATAAAGGGGATTTGGTCCAGTAGACTAAAATAAAATATCATCATCTACCTATATCTACCTGTGAACCATCCGTACTATATATTAAACTTATTAATATTTATTTTTACTTAAATATGAACGCACGTAGTGACATTACAGGGCGTTATGAGACAGCGTCTGAGGTGACGAGCGCAGGGTGGTAATTTATTAATTGGCCAGAAATAGTCATTTTATAAAGTGACTGTTTTTCGTCAATACTGCTCTGTCATGGTCAGGCGTATCACTTACCATTAGGTCAGCGAACTGATCGTTGCGATTACGTTTTAACATAAAAAAAACGTCTCAAAACAAAAAAATGGACTTCTATCTATTTAAAAAGGAAAACACATACCTATGTGAATGTTAAAGTAATCAAAATATGCAAAAACATTTAATTAAATACTGTACTGAGAAGAATCAAGCAAGAAACTCAGTAGGCACTCTTTTAAAAAAAAGTGTATTTTTTACAGAATAATATCATTAAGTTATTGGTAAAGTCATAAGTGTCTACAAAATTACTAAAAGGCAGTTAAGTATAATATAAATCTACTTATATGATAAAAAAAGTCAACATTATTATATCATATACTTAGTATGGTCCGTATACCATATTGAGTTTCCGTCCATATCTGCGTGTATGGTCAAATTTTAATCACAAATACTATTTTCAATACGCTTTAAGTTTACGCATACAAGTTTCGCGTCAAACTTAGTTTTCCGAGGTATTTTCCTCGTCATCTTTCAAACTAGAAGTTCTGACACAGCCGAAAGGTTCTCTTACATGGGGACTCCCAACATCTGCGGGGCAATAGTTCGTCCGAGCAATAAATCATGTTCGGACGAGTTCCTACCGAGTGAAAACAAGGAGATTTACCCACCTTCATCTATTACGGCCCTTCATACATACGCATAGATCAGGGTTAGCGATTTTGTAGTTTTGTTCATTTTAAAAATTATGTAGTTTTGAATGAAACTGAAAGATAAACATGTATGGTCATCAAACAGCTTCTTCTTCTTCTTAGCGTGCCGAAGGTAAACACCACAGATTTCCAAATACAAGAGATGGGGCGAGCCGCGTTTAGAGTGCGACAAATGTAAGCTCAACGAGCATACACTGGCTGCCAGTTTACGCTCTGTGAGACGAGTCAAGACGCACGAATATTAGAAGAAATAACCGTTTTTTCCAAAATGCCATCCTGTGCAATTGTAACATGCCATCATCGCAATGAATCAGTACATTTAGCAAGTAATAGAATAACTTTTCACAGGTAAGAACCGAAAAGAAATTGCGACACTGGGACTGCCTGTAAACTTGGCGGCTCGTCCAGTATAATTGTATATTCGGATGTCTGTGGTAAACACACATTCAAATTTTAGCGGCCCAGAAAGCAGCCACAGCGACAGCATTATCTGACGCTGTCATTAGGTCCTCCCGCGAGCAGCTGGAAGGGCACGCCGGGCACGATGATAAAAAAGCTAAGTTATTGCAAAGAGACAGATTATGGTAAAATTACATAATGTACAAACTAATAATTTGGTATATCAAATAATTTAAAACAAAGTAAATTAAAGAATTGACTACAATACAAAATGAAACATTAAATTAACAATAAATTTAATAAAATAAAATAAATAAATAAATATCCACTGACATTCACACAGCGCCATCTAGCCCAAGTTAAGCGTGAAGCCTGTATTATGGGTACTAAACAACGGATAAATATACTTATATACATTTTTTTTTGTAAATACATACATATTATACATAGAAAACACCCAGACCATTACAAACAGACATATTCATGCACACAAATGTTTGTACTGCCCGGGGATCGAACCCGGAACCCTTGGTATTGCAGCCGACCTCTCAACCGCAACACCAAATGGGTCGTCAAGAAAGATATAAAAAAACACTATTGTTTAAGATGCATAATTTTTTGACCATTTCCAATTTTAATAAAAAAATACACATACTTATCTCACTAAGACACATCTCTATATAATAGCACACTATTGTATGATTGCTACGAACTTGTATGATTTCAGGTTGATAGTAGTTTAAATACTTCTAAACTATAGTCCGACATACCGACATAGCCCGCCGGATCAGCAAGTTAAAGTGGCAGTGGGCTGGTCACGTATGTCGCAGAACCGATGGCCGTTGGAGCAGACGAGTTCTGGAGTGGAGACCGCGTCTCGGCAAGACCTATGTCCTCTCCCCCATTTTGCGCTAGTAACCCTGTCCTCCGCTTGTCTCATCAAGCTTCCACCAGCGACCTTTCGCAAGTCGTTGGTCCATCGGGCCGGGCGGATAACATGTCTCAACTTATTGAACTTGTTTCCAGTATTGCAGTAGGCAGCCCTAACCCTCGTCCCCATTCGCCCTATAAATGATTTGTTCGCGATTCCATTATGCAAACACTAGCGCGGTGCGGCGTCGTGAATGGGAGCTTGTAAGTCATTTGGATCGCTCATAAGTGGGTACTCCAATTGTCTTTGTGTTTGAGATTATTCAGCCTCGGTTTTATCTCATTAGAGTAAAGAGTTTTAAAAAAAAACCTTATTTTAGGGGAAAAATGATAAGGTTGATATATGAATTGCCGACCCATTAGGTGTTATAATTGAGACGTCGGCTACTACACCAAGGGTTCCGGGTTGGAGCTCCGGGCTGTACAAACATTTTTCTGCATGCACATGTCTATTTAAATTGATTGGGTGTTTTTATGTACTTACAAAAGAAATGTATATAAGAATTTTATCTGCTGTTTAGTAGCTGTAATACAAGTTTACGCTACGCTCAATGCTTACGCTAGATGGCGCTGTTTGAATGTCTGTGGATGTTTTTTAATCAACCGAGATTCACCAAAAATACACCGTCTTACATTTATTAGAAGATCCATAAGTAATATCATCTATGACGACCCATTTCTATGTATAATATGTAAGTATTTACAAAAAAAAAAATGTATGTTTATCCGTTGTTTAGTACCCATACTACAGGCTTCACGCTTAACTTGGGGCTAGATGGCGCTGTGTGAATGTCAGTGGATATAAATTTATTTATTATGAATAAATAATGCACACCATAATATGTATGGGCCATAACCACGCGGGGCTGATACGGATTGGTGGATGTCGAAAACTGTCTCCCTTAGGTTTTATTCAAGACCGACTTAACGTGCCCTTTAAAGCACGTAATCATCTTTCATTAAGGTAAATTAGGTGATTCAGCCTCATCCTTATCAGCTTATTAAACGTCCCCACTGAGGGGCACGAGCCTACCCGTAAGTGTGTTTTAGGCCTTAGTCGTCCACGCGGGCCCAGTGCGGATTGAACGACTTCACGCACAACCTTTGAATCTCTTTGTAGGCGTGCACAGGTTTCCTCAACGATGTTTTCCTTCAATGCAAGAGCGTCGGATAACGTACATATAAATTCGAAAACATATTGGTACGTGGCGGGATTTGAACCACAGCCCTCCTGGTAGGACGGTAACAGTCCACACCATTGAACCACCGACGCTCAGCTCAGTGATTCAGCCTAAAATGTCCTAAACTGGACAAATAAATAATTCGATTAGATTTGAAAGAATATACTTAAAGCTATGTAACTTGTTTTCGAAATACATTCAAAGCATAACAATTATTGTATTGTCGCATGGAAACATGTTACGCAAAGGTATAGTGAGGTAGGTATTATAATTTAATTCAACGAAATCTAATACACCTGTTCAAACTGACGAATTTGTTTTGGTGGGGTACTCCTATTCACCGAGAATAATTCAAATATTTTCCAATAATACGAAATTGTTCCCACGTCATCGTCAGCCACGTCGTCCGCGCGGGCCCAGTGCAGATTGGCCGATTTCACGCACAACCTTAAATTTCTTCGCTGGCGTGCGGGGTTTCCTCACGATGTTTTCCTTCTCCGTAAGAGTGTCGGAAAACGTACATATAATTTAGAAAATTCGTATACACATTGGAACGTGGCGGGATTGGAACCTCAGCCCTCCTGGTAGGAGAGCAACAGTCCACACCATTGAACCACCGACGCTCTTCCCCTAACAGGAATAAAAAATTATAATATTTAATTTTTGATCCTTTGATTTTACTATTATGATTTTCTTTATAGCTTATGTAGGCAGATGAGCAGGCGGCCCAACTGATGGAAAACGGTAACCGCCGCTCATGGACAACTGCAATGCTAAGGGCAAAGCCATGCCGCTGCCTATCAAGAGGTAAGGGATCTCTTTAAACTTCGTTTAAAGAAGGATGTGTCGTAGTAGAAACGAACGGTTTTGCAATGGTGGTATGGATGGACCCTAGCTCGGCGTCGAGTCGATGGTAAAACGGTGACACCGGCATAATATCAAATAGTTACTTACTTAGAGCACTCACCATTAAAAAACCTATGTAATATACAAAGAGAGCTAAAGTCTCTCTGGAATTCTAAAGACTTCAAACTGCTTGTGAGATCAGAATCACCGACAATTCAGATAGCACGCCTTTAAAAAGCGTCAAATGGGTCAAGCTGGTATTTAGGGGCACCTGCCCAGAGATGAGAACACTACTTCACATGACGCACTTGACCTTTATATATACAACACAAGTCGCTGACTCGATGCGAAGAACCGCCTAGACCTGTTCAGGACACCCAACTTTTTGCTAGCAAGTTTGGCTTTGTCCTCCAAATGACGCTTGAATTGGACCTTGCTAGAAATCTCAATGCCGATGATTCCGATATTATCTGACATTCGATTCGATATTATCCGATACTATCTGCTACACAGGAAGATGCTCCTTGAAAACTGGATGCTACGGCGAAACGATCTTATTTTGCAGAAAGGATTTAATCAATTTTTGGTTAGGTGTCAATCTTTTATTAAAATAGAATCTGTATAATATATATGTATATTCTCAATTAGTTGGAAGTGGAAGTACCCAACAAAGGGTAACATCATAAGACAAGGTATTGTCAACGGAATTCACACTGTGGGAGGCTGATACCTGGTGTGGGTTTAAATAAACCTGTGATTAAGATCACCACAGCTCCTCCGCGGTTACACTAGCGATAGACTAAATCTTTCAAATAAGAAAATATTCATTTGACTTCCCAAGAAAAAGGAATAAAAGAGCTTGTATGAAAAGATTGATGGATGTGAATGAAGCTAGGGAAGTATGTCAGGAGCGCGCAAAGTGGCGTTCCGTCGTCTCTGCCCACCCCTATGGGACCAAGGCGTGAGCTTTATTTATTTATTATTTATTCATTTGAATAACACATAAGCTACAATTAAAAAAGATGCTGAATAATGACTATAATTAGTATTAAATACGTAAAAAACTATCGCATTAGTGAGAACATAATATATTGACTAGTACAACAAACAGACGCAATTCACGATATTGTTATTCTCAAAGAACAGACTCAGCAAATATTGTACATCTGTCATCAAATATTGCTATTGTTTCAGTCAGTAAAGTAACCTTGACTTTATTGACTTTATTTTGAACACTAGGAACAAACACAAACTTGCCATACCAAATCTCAGATTGCAAACTAAGGTCGCGAACTCATTTGTGGGATTAAGCATAAAAATATTTAATATGCTACCACAAAATGTAACCCCTGTAATGTAATGTGTATTGATTTACCCCTTCATAAGTTTAAGTCTCACGTAAAGTCGATTTTAATAAAAAAAGCTTACTATAGTATTGAAGATTATATAAATGATAAAAACTCATGGACATGTTGACCTCCACGCCTGCACTAATTTTGTTTTTTTTTTGTTATCATCTATTTAGATTTATATAATACTTAACTGCTTAATAGTACTTTTGTAGATTATTATATTTCTACCAATACTTAATATGATAAAAATTGAAAATATAATTTGCTTTATGTAACTGTTTTGATTACAAATGATTCTGTATTAAACACAATTTTTTTGAAATGAGTAACTACTGAGTTTCTTGCTGGTTTCTTCTCAGTGGAAAACTACCTCCCGAACCAGTGGTGGCTTTATTTGACATTCATAAGTGTTCTGTAAGGACCTAAACTGAATAAACACTTTTCATTTTCATTTATATGAGTTTTGATGATATGTGATGTCCACTCACAAATAATGTTATATAATAGTCTAAATTATTATTGGTCACTAAAAAAAATCTGACTTCTTGAAATTCACCCATATACGAAAAGCAAATACTTCAATCCCTTTAACTCGTTGATTCATGCAATTTTTACCCCCGATCGGTCATTACCGAAAATTTACTAGCACAATAAATAGACGCAATTCGCGATATTGTTATTCTTACGAAACAGACTCAGCAAATATTATACTGATGTCATTAAATATTTTTGTTGTTTCAATTTTTTAACCAGGAAGTTACCTTGAAATTGCTGTCCAATTCTTTATTTTTCATTTAATAATATTATTATAGACATAATTATTAATAAACAAAAGGTTTACCTACGTCAAAGCAAAATTGATGGAATTATCCAGAAAAGAACCAGTTAATCTAAATTAATGTATGACCTACATCGAGAAATCTGAGGATAAAATGTAAGAGATGGACCAAAACAAAATATAATAACACTAGCGAGCCGCCCATGCTTCGCACGGGTGTAATGACGTATATCATACGTGATAGGCACGCTCCCGCCTGCTCGGTCGACCGGTACCGGTAAAAATATTGTGGAATATCCATAAGAGATAGCCATAGGCCATCTTAGAGTTTTCTGTAGACCTTTTTAATGTTTACAATACTCAGTATGTTACTTTGATAAATCTTGTAGGGTTCATCCTACGTTTGCAAAGTAAGCGACAAAAAATTAAATAATTTACGACATCACATTAGAAACCTTAAAACTATCAGTAATTCCCAACTTTTAATGGATTTAATATACATAGAAACTTTCCTCTTGAATTACTTTCTAATCTATCAAAAAGAAGCCGCATCAAAATCTGTTGCGTAGTTTTAAAGATTAAAGCACATATAGGGACATAGGGAGAAAAAAAACCACTTTGTTGTATACTATGTAGTGATTGTTTCGTGATGGACTCAATCAGCAAACACCATTAAGTCAATCATTGAGTGCTGTAAAGTACACGAAGCATCCAGGCTCACCGGAAGACTTCTCTAGTTTTATCATCATTCATCATTACAACCTAGAAAGAGTCCACTGCTGAACGAAGGCCTCCCCTAATGATTTCCACGCGGACCGATCCCTTGCAGTTGACATCCATCTGCTACCTGCCACCTTAACCAGATCATCAGACCATCTGGTTGGGGGTCGGCCTACGCTTCGTTTTCCGTTACGCGGACGCCACTCGAGAACCTTTCCGCCCCATCGGCCATCGGTTCTACGCACTATGTGCCCTGCCCACTGCCACTTCAACTTGCTTATCCTGTGGGCTATGTCGGTCACTCTAGTTCTCCTACGGATATCCGTGTTCCGGATCTTATCGCGTAGGGAAACACCTAACATAGCCCTTTCCATAGCACGTTGAGCAACTTTAAGCCTATTTAAGAGGCCCTTAGTAAGCGACCACGTTTCACTTCCGTATGTAATAACCGGCAACACACACTGGTCAAAGACTTTCGTCTTCAGACACTGAGGTATTTTGGACGAAAAGATCTCTCTTAACTTCCCGAACGCTGCCCATCCTAATTGGATTCGACGCGAAACCTCCTTCTCGAAGTTGGACCTACCCATTTGAACTACTGTCCCAGGTACACATATTCGTCTACAACTTCGAGTTCAGAACTTCCAACTGATATTGGTATGGGCACAACATGGATATTAGACATGACTTTCGTCTTGTCCATGTTCATTTTAAGACCCACCTGTTGCGAAGCTCTGTTAAGGGTATTGAGCATAGTACCTAAATCCTCCATGGATTCTGCCATGATTACTATATCATCGGCAAATCGAAGATGAGTGATGTACTCGCCATTGACGTTGATGCCAAGTCCTTTCCAATCGAGCAGCTTAAACATATCTTCCAATGCAGCTGTGAACAGTTTCGGAGATATAACGTCTCCCTGTCTCACTCCTCGGTGCAATTGGATAGGTTGTGTAAGCTCTTCATGTACTCGGACTGACATAGTGGCGCTCTCGTACAAACTCTCAATACTTCGATATAGCGTAATCGATATGGCACCGTTGGAGGGCTTGAAGCATAGCCCAAGTCTCGATCGAATCGAAGGCTTTCTCATAGTCCACAAACGCCAAGCATAATGGCCGATTATACTCTCCGGTCTTCTGTATAACCTGCCGCAGCGTATGTATGTGGTCTATGGTGCTGAAGCCTTTGCGGAACCCGGCTTGTTCGGGAGGCTGGAAGTCGTCAAACCTACTAGCGAGACGGTTCGTGATGACTCTAGAAACAGCTTGTAAATGTGACTCAATAGCGTGATGGGTCTATAATTCTTCAACAAGGTTTTGTCGCCTTTTTTGAAGAAGAGCACCACCACGCCATTGCTCCACACTTAGGCGTCATACCATCACGGATTACGGAATTAAAGAGCTTCTGAAGGGTCTTAAGCACGGGCGTGCCACCTGCTTTCAAAAGCTCTGCGGTAATTCCGTCCTCCCGGGAGCTTTATTACTCTTGAGCTGTTTCAGAGCCATCCTAATCTCGCACAAAGTGACTCCGGGATATCCTCAGATAGGTGACGGGTTAACTTAGCTCTCGGGTCTTCGGCTAAGTTTGAAGCGGGAATCTGTGTAGCGGTATATAACTCGCTGTAGAACTTCTCAATCTCCCTCAAAATCTCTGGTTTGGATGAGACTACATTTCCGCCGTTGGTCTTCAAACTAATCAGCTGGCTTTGCCCAATAGACATGTTCCTCGCAAACACCTTCGAACCTCTGTTCTGTCTATTGCCTCTTTAATACACTTTGTATTAAAGTGACGAACATCGCGTCGCAAGGAACTGGATATACGTCTATTGAGCTGCCGGTATTGTGACGCATCGTCTGAAGACTGCAGCTTCATCTGTCGTCTTGTCGCCATGAGATCGAGAGTCTGTTGAGATAGTTTATTGGGTCTTAATTTGCGTTGTCCCTTGCAAAACTTAGACCCAACTGATTGCAGAGTTTCCACTAACCCGCTATTAATTTCGTCCACTGTTACGCAGCTCTCTAGGCATTCAAAGCGATTCTGCAATTCGAGTTGAAAGCTTTCGGGGTTATGGATTTGAATCACGTTAGGTCGGAGCGTAGACTTCATCAGACGAGACCTTCCAGTTGAACATTATATTTAACGTGCCTCTCACCATACGGTGATCGCTACCGGTTTTAACCCTGGCGATCACAGAGACATCGTTAAATATATGTCTTCTGGTGGTCATGATGAAGTCAATCTCATTTCGTGTGGAACCATCGGGACTCAACCAAGTCCACTTCCTCTGCGGCGGCTTCTTGAAAAAAGAGTTCATCATAAAGAGTCCCTCTTTTTCCATGAAATCGGCCAGCCGCTGTCCCCTGGGGTTCCGATGCCCAAATCCATATTGCCCCACTTTCAACTCACAATCATTCCGAATGCCCAGCCTTGCGTTGAAGTCTCCCATGACGACCGTAAAGTGTGTCTTGGAGGTATGCATAGCTCTGCTAATATCATCATACATAACCTCCACTTCATCGTCGGAGTGGGATGAAGTCGGTGCGTAAACCTGTATCACCTTTAGCGCATAGCGCTCGGTGATTCTTAATACAAGGTACGCTACCCTAGCTGACACACTTTCGATCCCCACTATGTTGTTGATGAGAGACTTATGGACGAGAAACCCGACACCACCCTGGGATAGCTGATCGCCCTCACGGTAATAGAACAGGTTGCCGGATTGCAGTATTGTGGTGTCCTCCCCCTGTCTTCGGACTTCACACAAACCTATTATGTCCCAATGCAACCTGTCTAACTCCGTTTCCAGCTCCAATAGTTTTTCGTCAGTCCTCAGTGTGCGCGTGTTATATGTTGCCAGTTTTAATTGCCGTTGTTGTTTATTTTGGTAGCCGGATCTCTGCCGGAGATTCTTAGCACCCCTTGCCCCGCCGTAACCGTGGCCGCTACCGTAGCCCGGAATAGCGGGGCCGCCGGGGACTAGGGGCCGCAATTTATTGGTGTCGATCATTTGGGGGTACATGCCATACTCACCACGCTTGGCAGGCGGGTTGGTGAGCGCAGAGATACACCAGTACCGAAGTGATGCTGCTGCCCATCACTTGGGGGAAAATTCCTTTTGTCGCCTTCTACGACACCCTAGGATGAGCAGGGGTGGTGACAAGTGTATTCTGCTCTGCCGTCACCACACGGCTATAACTAAATTTTATTTATATTTTTTAACAGGTTAACAAGAGTAATGAATATTTTGTAGGACTTAAGTCCCATCTAAACATTCAAGTGGTGCTGGTTAAATCTGCTGTCATTGATGTTTTTTTTAAGCTACCTGTAACAATAGGCTATTTTACCAAATTTTGGAAAGTTGCTTAATGTAATCCTTATGTCTAAATAAACAACTTTGCAATTTATCATTTTTTTTACCAACTATAAATGCTGTGAAAATACATTTAAATTTAACACTTTTAAATGTCGCTCCATTTCCATTCATTTAAGCACGACTCCATGTTTGATGACGTCACTTCGATAGTTCATAGACAATGAAGAGTAATCTCTATACATCTTGGTCTTTCATTGTTATTTATTTTGATGTCAACCGTCTTGTCTTGTCGAAATAGTGGTCGAACTTAAGACGAAAAGTCAAACGTGCTATTCTATTATTATTACTATTGTAAAAATGAGTAATTATCATCGGTGCGCTGTACCTACATCAATGCAAAAATAATAATAAAATGACACCGGAAAAGTTATGAATTCAAGTGCCGATTGACATTAATATGAGAAGTACTTGGTTGAAACTAGCGAGACTACTTTTGTGAAGATCACTTTGACGTAAGTGTTACATTAAAAAATTTAGTAATATGTTGGATATTATGGTTTATACTAGTTTTAAGAAATGTATGGAGAAAAATCTGTAAACGAGATTTGATGTTTATATCCGAATGACGTCACAACATGGCGGTCAAAGTTTTGCGCTTAAAAATGCAGATTAAAAAATTGAAAATCTTTGGTGTGGATTTAAAAATTATTTTAATAATTTTATGAACTAAATCAAACATTTTCTGATTGCTTATTACGTAAGCTAACTAAATAGTACATTATATGATTTTTTCCTGAATGGAGTAAAATACCCTATTGTACTTGAAAATATCCATTATTTCCCATGGTAAATTTAAAAGCATTGCAATTTGATTATGTGCTTGCCAAACCCATAAAAAACTGTGTACGGCTACCTCTCTATACATTTTTACATGATAAATGATATAAAGAATTTTACTTACAGAATAACAATATACTTTAATGTATTTACGTTATAAAAAGAATGAGAAACTAGTGTATAGTGGGCACTGGAACATTGAAACTAAGGCCTAGCAGGCACAGTTGTCCCCATCCTTGTTGCGGCCATTGTCATTGGCATTCAGCTTGATGTGATCTGGGAAATCATTGTACAACTCAGTTTCAGTCTCCTGTGCCAACGCATTGCGCGCTATGGTCTGGAAGGCTAATTCGACATTAACGGCTTCTTTGGCACTTGTTTCGTAGTAGGGTATATCATTTTTGCTTTGACACCATTGTTGTGCGCGTTTAGCAGATACGGCGCGATTTTCTAGTTTTATGCAGAGTAAGAATTATTGGTTTTATCAAAGCAGCATACTATGTTATATTTGTGTTTATTATTGTTATATTGCCCAACTCATCGGGAAGATTCATTAAGGCTGTTCAGCATCTCCGCAAGCTCTTCCGATGACTCTGCACGATGACGATATCGTCAGCAAAACGAAGATGAGAAATAAACTCTCCATTGACGTTGATGCCTCGTTCAGACCAGTCCAGGGTCTTGAAGACATCTTCCAATGCGTTTGAGAACAGTTTCGGGGATATAACATCCCCCTGTCTCACACCACGACGCAATTGGATGGGTCTTGTCCGCTGGTCTTGGATCTGAACGGTCATCGTCGCTGCGTTGGACAGACACTTCATCACCTCGATATACCGCCAGTCGATACCGCATCGCTGCAGAGCCTCCAGAACAGCCCAGGTTTTGATGGAGTCGAAGGCTTTCTCGTAGTCCACAAATGCCATACACAGCGGCTGGTTATACTCTTCGGTCTTCTGTATAAACTGCCGAACAGTATGGATGTGTCCACGGTGCTGTAGCCTTTTCGAAACTCAGCCTGCTCCGGTGATTGGAATTCGTCTAGTTTTATGGCGAGACGGTTCGCTACAACTCTGGAAAACAACTTATAGACGTGGCTCAGAAGTGCTATCGGTCTATAATTCTTCAAGAGAGTTTTGTCACCCTTTTTGAAGAACAAGACGACAACACTTCTGGACCACGCCTCTGGTGTAGTTCCTTGGTGGATGACGGCATTAAAGAGCTCGACTAATGCCCTAAGGACAGGTTGTCCACCGGCTTTTAGGAGCTCTGTCGTAATACCGTCATCCCCTGGGGCCCTCCCATTCCTAAGTTGCTCCAAGGCTGCACTAATCTCGCTAACGTCAACTTCCGGGATATCCTGCGTATAATGGCGCCTTAGTGGGGCACGTGGATCTTCGGTGTCCTCGGTATGTGGCTGATGAGCGTAGCGATGTCCATATAATTTCTTAACCTCTTCCAGGATCTGTGGGCGAGTCGCATGCGTCTTCGTCGGATTAAACTCCACCAGGTTTAATTGACCCCATTCAGAGACTCTCTTCATCAAATATTCGACATCGAGCACTAAATCTGCTCGTTTCTCTTCTATAGAGCCACGAGACATACCCTGAATGCCGGTATAACGAGCATCACCCGTACTGTCATCCGCATAGCAATGCGTACCCGGAATTGAGAGCATGTCATTGATAAACAGGATGAACAGCGTAGGGGATAGCACCGAACCCTGTGGAACGCCAGCGTTTATTATCCTTATTTCTGAGCAACGACGACGACCATCTAAAAAACTAGCGATCCAACTGCAGAGTCCTACAGGGATGCCATAAGAAGACAGCTTTGCTAAGAGAGCCCTGTGCCAGACCCTATCAAAATGGCCCTTCCCAAGTGGTTTTTGGAAAACTTTAGGCCCCATGTTCTGTTCAATAAGTTTTTAATGAACCTTGTATTGAACAGCGGAGGTTTCATATCCGCTTGGAGAGAGCCTGATTTTCCGGCGAAGCAACAGCAGATGGCATCTCGCGTCTCAGCCTCATCAAATCCAGGGTTTCGGGAGAAAGTTTGGACAACTTCGCTCGTTTCATCGACGGTAAATGCCTGCGACCCAGTGTACACACTGTCTTCACCACGTTGTCGGTTATGTCGTCTACGTCGCCAGTGGTTTCCAGCGAGTCGAATCGATTTAGAAGATCCAATTGGAACTTTTCGGACCCACGGTGTATTTGGAGCGGCGTAGGTCTGAGAGTAGATTTTATTAAGCGAGACCGTTCGATCTGAAAACGTATATTCAAAGTGCCCCGGACAAGTCGGTGATCACTACCGGTTTTAAACCTGTTGACCACTGAGACATCTTTGAATATATGTCGCTTATCCGCCATAATAAAACCTATCTCGTTCCTTGTCACAGTGTTCGGGCTCTGCCAGGTCCATCTTCTCTGAGGCTTCTTCTTAAAGAAAGAATTCATCAAGAAGAGCCCCTCCATTTCGAGGAAGTTGACCAGCATCTGCCCCCTGTGATTCCTGCGCCCCAATCCATGAAGTCCGATTTTATTCGCCGCGTTCTTGTACTCCCACTTTAGCGTTGAAGTCCCCCATAACAACATTTTAGAAGGTCGAAGTTGTGCCATGTATGGCTCTGGAGATATCCTCATACACGGCTTCAACCTCTTCTTCAAAAAAATCAATTATGTCTGGCGCCTTAAGACGTCATTGGTTCAATATATATATATATTTATATATATATATATATATATATATTATATATATATATATATATTAATATATATATATATATATATATATATATATATATATATATATGAAACTTCATTTAGTTCTGGTTCACCCTGTACACGTGATGTTTGTCAACCATACATACATACACGCATTTCTGTTACAGTTCATCCCTTAGGTTAAAAATTCGTATGGCTAAAAACGTATTTTGGGTCAAACGTAATTATTAACCTTACAGAGATAACACAAACTGCTATGAAAAATCCCTTATTATATGATAAATGATAAGAATGTAATAAATTTTATTAGCTCATTTCATATACCTTGTACTTTGTTTTATATATTATTTTTTGGTTTCAGATATAGATACAACCCTAAAATAAATTTCTGCGAAGGATTTTCAACTTGCGAAAGCAATATATACCAGGACTTAGCGATTTGTGAGAGTAACTGTATTCAGTATAGAGATTAAGAAAAAAGGAAATTATACGCAAAACAAATATCATTTTGTGTTTTATTCATTTGATTATTTCGTATCTTTTCGATGACGATGTGTTTTCTCGAAATTACAGGAGAGCATCATCTATAGACTTTCAAATATTTGTACGACTAACTAATGAGACTTCCAAAAACAAAAGAAAAATCATTAATAATATTCTAAACAGCATTTCTTTAAACGATCATCATGATCATGTTGGCAAAGTGGTGGTAGCTAGATTCTGCTCATAGTCAAACTGAAATCCTGTTCTTATGAGAAATAAATCTAAGTAACTTTAGATCAGAAACTTAATTTTACAGAGAGACGGTAGAGTATAGCCGTGTATTTTCTAATTTAAATTTGAATCATATTTGACGAATCTGGGGGCACGGTAGTGCCTCCGCCAAGTCGAGCGCGAAGCAAACACTGCCGTACTATCCTTTACATGATACATTTTGCCGCATTTTCAGACCCCCAATTTGAGAACTTTTGGACAATACCAGAACGCTGAAATTTTCGTCATCTAGTAATATATAATAACATGCATTAAATTAAAAATTTCAAGTCTGTACGTCATTTAGTTGCGACGTTAAGCGAAAACAAAGTTTCGCATTTTTGACGGACAGACACTCACTCACTCACTCGCTCCTGATCATCAAAATATAACTAGTACTTCCCATTAACTCAGAGAGCTGAAATTTGGTACAGGGTACAGGGTTTAAAAGCTACATAAAGGGACAACTATAAAAAACTTGGATATTCGAAGATCTGGAGTACCTGGTGACCCTGATAAGTTAACGAAAGAGCCCAGCCAAACTATAAGAGATCGACATACCGCTTTTAAACTATATATATTCGAAATGGTGGGCCGCTTCATCCGATGCCAAAAATCGGAGACACGGTAGTGCCCCGCCAGGCCGAGCGCGCTAGACCAATACCCTTGGTGTAGTAGCCGACATCTCAACAATTACACCTAATGGGTCGCCCAAGTTTTCTTTCAAGTTTCTACAAAAAGAAGTGAAAATCCACCAAAAACATTCTGTATAAAATCTAGCCAAGTGTCGATGAATCTGCTTGATTGTCCCTAAAAAGTAATGAAATCAAGACAAAGACGTGCTAAGTCTAAGGTTCCTTACTGCGATTACTTTATTATTATGGTTTATGTTGTGTGACTTGGCCGTTGAAAATTCTTTGTACGTTAGTGGCCTATCAAGTTCAATGCAAAGCAAATTTTATTGACCATAGGTAGCTTCTAGCGTTGTCATGGAGCGCCTGGTTTTTCATTTTCATAATAATAAAGTAATCGCAGTAAGGAACCTTAGACTTGGCACGTATTTGTCTTGATTTCAGTACTTTTTAGAGATAATCAAGCAGCTCCATCGAGACTTGGCTAGATTTTTTACAGAATGTTTTTTGTGGGATACAGTCTACAACGTACATGTCGGAGAAACAAGTTCCAGCGAATCCCTTTTATTGATGGGCGTTTCCCAGGGCTCAATATTAGGACCTTTGTTATTCTTAATTATTATTTATAAAATGATCTACCTTTTTTTGATTATACTCAAAACCTTTGTGAAACTGTATTATTTGCTGATGACATATCTCTTATATTTAATGGAGACAGACAAAAAAGAATCTTTCAACGATGTAAATATTGCACTTTCTTAGGTATTACACTGGTTTACGACCAATTATTTACTTCTTAACTCTAAGAAAACTAAATGTATTAAGTTTACAATGCCTAATGTATGGCAGGTAGATACTATCATCACTTTGGATGAAGAACCCATGAAGTAATTAATTCAACCTTTTTCCTGGTTATAAAATTGGACGCAAAATTGCAATGGGGTCCCCATATTGCGGCTTTGGCAGGAAGGCTTAGTTCCGCTGCATATGCTGTAAGGAAGATAAGAAGTCTCACTGATATTGAAACTGAAGGACTTGTGTATTTTAGCTATTTTCACAGCGTGATGTCTTATGGTCTACTTTTGTGGGGGTCTGCTGCTGATCTACAAACAATTTTTATATTGCATAAAAGAGCCATCCGTGCCCTATACGGCCTTAAATCACGTTACTCACTAAGGGAATTATTTAAACAAATAAATATTTTAACATTATCGTCTCAGTACGTTCTAGACTGCGACATCTATGTACACAAAAATTTACATGTATTTACAAAAAAGTCAGATAATTATGGTTTGAACACTAGGAACAAACACAAACTTGCCGTACCAAATCTCAGATTGCATAGGTCGCGAACTCATTTGTGGGATTAAGCATAAAAATATTTAATAAGCTACCACAAAATGTAATTGATTTACCCCTGCATAAGTTTAAGTCTCACGTAAAGTCGATTTTAATAAAAAAAAGCTTACTATAGTATTGAAGATTATATAAATGATAAAAACTCATGGACATGTTGACCTCCACGCCTGCACTAATTTTGTTTTTTTTTGTTATCATCTATTTAGATTTATATAATACTTAACTGCTTAATAGTACTTTTGTAGATTATTATATTTTTACCAATACTTAATATGATAAAAATTGAAAATATAATTTGCTTTATGTAACTGTTTTGATTACAAATGATTCTGTATTAAACACAATTTTTTTGAAATGAGTAACTACTGAGTTTCTTGCTGGTTTCTTCTCAGTGGAAAACTACCTCCCGAACCAGTGGTGGCTTTATTTGACATTCATAAGTGTTCTGTAAGGACCTAAACTGAATAACCACTTTTCATTTTCATTTATATGAGTTTTGATGATATGTGATGTCCACTCACGAATAATGTTATATAATAGTCTAAATTATTATTGGTCACTAAAAATATGTAGAATAGCATTAAAATTTAAAAAAATCCAACGAAATGTCAAAAATGTCTGACTTGTTGAAATTCACCCATATACCAATAAAATACTTCCATCCCTTTAACTCGTTGATTCTTGCAATTTTTACCCCCGATCGGTCATTACCGAAAATTGACTAGCACAATAAATAGACGCAATTCGCGAATTGTTATTCTTACGAAACAGACTCAGCAAATATTATACTGATGTCATTAAATATTTTTGTTGTTTCAATTTTTTAACCAGGAAGTTACCTTGAAATTGCTGTCCAATTCTTTATTTTTCATTTAATAATATTATTATAGACATAATTATTAATAAACAAAAGGTTTACCTACGTCAAAGCAAAATTGATGGAATTATCCAGAAAAGAACCAGTTAATCTAAATTAATGTATGACCTACATCGAGAAATCTGAGGATAAAATGTAAGAGATGGACCAAAACAAAATATAATAACACTAGCGAGCCGCCCATGCTTCGCACGGGTGTAATGACGTATATATACGTGATAGGCACGCTCCCGCCTGCTCGGTCGACCGGTACCGGTAAAAATATTGTGGAATATCCATAAGAGATAGCCATAGGCCATCTTAGAGTTTTCTGTAGACCTTTTTAATGTTTACAATACTCAGTATATTACTTTGATAAATCTTGTAGGTTCATCCTACGTTTGCAAAGTAAGCGACAAAAATTAAATAATTTACGACATCACATTAGAAACCTCAAAACTATCAGTAATTCCCAACTTTTAATGGATTTAATATACATAGAAACTTTCCTCTTGAATTACTTTATCTATCAAAAAGAAACCGCATGAAAATCTGTTGAAAAGATTTAAGCACATATAGGGACATAGGGAGAAAAAAAGCCACTTTTTTGTATACTATGGAGTGATTATTTCGAGATGGACTGATTCAGTAAACATCATTAAGTCAATCATTGAAACTGTGCTAAAAACAGAAGAGTGAAGACTTCACTACTTTTATGCAGAGTAAGAATATTGGTTTTGGCCATGTTATCTTTGTGTTTATTATTGGTCTATTCATGTCTTAATGTGATTTTGTATTGCGATGTTGTGAATAAATAAATCCTTGTTTTATATTAGTTTACAATAGCCAAACACAGTGTGCATTGATGGCTGCAAATGATATCTTAAACTAATTTTGGCAACATAATGATTATTTTTGTTGACTTGGTTGATGTGTTGTTTAAAAAAGAAATCAGTCCTTGTAGATGCTGAAATACAAGTAAATACAAAAGAAAATACAAGTAAAAGGAAATACAAGTTCTGACGAGTTATTTGGGCTTGTTCCTGCGGCTGAATTCCACTCACGCACTTCGAGGCAGAATTCCAGATTTCACCCACACCATCTGGATACTTGGAGATCTTCTACAGTTCGTTTTGATAGACATTTTCTGCCGCGTACGATTAATTTGTGGAATCAGTTGCCATCGGAAACGTTTCCGGAACGATATGACCTGGCATCTTTCAAAAAGAGAGCGTTTTCTTATATAAAGGGCCGGCAGCGCATCCCTGCGACCTCAGCTGTTGCAAATGTCCATGGGCGGCGGTGACACTTTCCATCAGGTGAACCGCATGCTCGTTTGCCTCCCTATGTTATAAAAAAAAAAAACAAATGCTCTTAAATTTAAAATAAAATATTTGTATTTTCAAGACGATATTTATATAAATATCTACCAAAATAATGTAAATATGAAATCGTATCATAAACTTCAATATTGTGAAACCTCAAACCCTTGTTCCTAAACTACAGGTTAACCTGTATAAGTGTTGCTCAATAAAGATTATATTTTTTTAATTAATTAAATGGTGAGATGTACTGGATAAACCTCTCAGAGTGTTTGCTCAAATTGGATGGCCGGCTCCGCCCACTTCCGACATTACCTGTATATAAACTGTCACAAAATCATCAGTCTTAGTATCCATCAGATAACAGCCGCTAACAGCATACACAGGCGTTTCTCAAACTACAAAATGAATTACAATATGTTTAAACTCATGTGCTTCCTCGCTTTCGTAGCTCTATTCGTCAGTTGTGAGAGTAAGTTATTTTTGTCATTTTTCTATTTTTTTAGTATTATTTAGCATTGTTACAGCGTCGGTGGCTAATGGTGTGGTCTGTTGCCTTCCAACCGGGAGGGCGCAGGTTAAATGCCACATTCAATGAGCTGACGGTGATATTCCTTTTTGTGATTTGAAGACTTAAGAACATTATATCTAAAATATAATGTATTTACTTAATTCCTTAGGTAGAAATATTTATTGTCAATATACCTGTACATTCAGAAAGTGTCACTCTCAAAATTGCAGCGCCTTTGCCCAAATCTTTAAGTCCCTGTAACTAAAAAGATTTGGTCCACCAAACCACTGTATCTATATTATAATTAAGAGCAATAAAGAATTGATTATAAGGAGAAGAGCCGGTGATAGTGTCTTTCACGGATAGTCCGGGGTTTGGTTCTCGTGAACCAAACCCCAGATTTAGAGTAGCTTTTTTCCTGAAAGTTTAGCAGTTGGACTTTGAAAAATAAAAAATCGCTGAGCGCTGGATTTTAGATCCAGAGTTCGTGGGCTCGGATCCCGTGGGGAGCAGCACACTGAAAGTCACTGAACGATTTCCATAGTTCGGTTAGCCTTGCAGGTTGAATTACCTGATTGTCTGGAGAGAAAGATGACTCCGTGCATCGGACGGCAATTCAATAACATGAAGGGAAATAGAGTGATACAACACTTTTTCATCCATTATTTGATACTTCAAATAAATAAATTCATGGCTGAAATGGCATGGTAATTTTCAAAGCTTGACGTTAGTGAAATGTAATCAAAATGGAATATAAGATTGCAAAACGCCACTTTTATAATCCCACATTGGCGCCCTAAAATTTCGGGGGAAACCGCCAAGTACAAACTTGGCACAGAAGTTGTAGGCTTGGACCCCTTTGGCATTAATTTAATAAAAAAATGATTTTCTTCTCCGCAGGCAAACTATGCAACCCTCCAGTGACCGGCGGTTGTAGTGAGCAATACAATGGGTATGTACCTATTATTTACATTTTTATTGAAATTCAACCCATTAACAATAAAAAATCTACAATGTCTGGCGCCTTAAGTCGTCAGTGGTGGTCAAAGGGTTAATTTCATACAAAGAACAGGGCGACTATTTCACTAACCTCATAGTGAGTGAGTGGCGTGGCCATGCCGCATACGTCAACACGCCTTTCCTTCGATTGGTTTCCTTGGACTATGTGTAAGTGTTTGCATTCGTCAATGATTCCATGCACCCACCGTAAAAGTTTGTTAAGAAAGGAAAAAAAGCACAACGTCTTTCTACCCGACTGGTAAAGGAGGGATACGTTTTTCAAGCGTATATGTGTATAAGTATGTAGTATGGATGTTTGTATGTCGATTTATATGGTCGCTGCTGCAGCCAAATCGGATTAACGGATTTTAAAACATGATATGTCATTTGATTTGTCTTCATAGCGCGAGTGTCACTGGGTATATTGGATAGTATACAAATTCAGAACGGTGGATTGTAGAGGCCATTTTGTAAGTCTAAACAAAATTCCATTTTCCTATCCCATCGAGTGGGGAATCTTTGAATAGGTTTTCAAAAACAGTATTGTATAAGTGTGTGAAACTGTTTTTCGAAACAACGTTACGATTACAAAATATTGAACTTATAGAAAATACTGGCTGTCCAAAATGCCCTCTGAAAATGGATATGAAGATTTATCATATAGTGTAAACATATTTCGGGAACTCGCATTTCCGTTACAGTTCATCACTTAGGGTATAAAATAAGGGTTGAACATTTGTATGGCTAAAACATATTTGGGTCATACGTCTGATGAAACTTATAATTATTAACATACTTTTCTATGAAAAATCCTTTATATACCTTAAATTTTGTTTAATAGATTGTTTTTTTGGTTTCAGGTACAGATACAACTCTAAAATAAATTTCTGCGAAAGATTTTCAACTTGCGAAGCAATATATACCAGGACTTAGCGATTTGTGAGAGTAACTGTATTCAGTATAGAGATTAAGAAAAAGGAAATTATACGCAAAACAAATATCATTTTGTGTTTTATTTATTTGATTGAATTCATTAAAAGAGACGAAAGATGACGATGAGGCATTTCGAATATCGTTATATTACAGGAAGCATATTCTTTGTACACTTTAAAATATTTGTAGGACTAACTAATAAAACTTCCTAAAACGAACGAAAAACCATGAGTTCTTTTCTCTTACATCATGTTTTTTTTTATTGAGGATCATGTTGGCAAAGTAGAAGTAAGTGCTGGTAGCTAGATTCTGCTCATAGTCAAACTGAAATCCTGTTCTTATGAGAAATATATCAATGTAAAATTAGATTAGAAACTAAATTTTCTTATCCCATCAACGACGGTAGCGAATCGGCGGAGCCATACATATCTACTGATATTGAGAATTTGTTGGTCGGTAGAGTTAGACCGTGTAGATTCAGAAGCTTGGCTCTTCATGAGATCTGATAACTTTTTCACTGGGAAAACCTTATGTGGTCGTCTTGGAAACATTTCACTGAAAATGTTTTTGGTAGGATGTCTTTCAGCCCCGAAGGAAGTCAGAAGTTAATTCAGATCAACCTAAATTGTAAGTACCTAACTAATACCTAAGAACCTTTGTACACTAAGTTGCATATAAATAATTTCAATTTGAAAAAAACAACGGATAAACATACTTCCATTTCTTTGACGCCAAGACTAATTGTTTCATTACGCACACAAACCAAAATCCTATTAAAAATATAAAAACTCTAGCCAAACTATGTACCACTCGAGGTGAACCCCAAACCGCACTCGGCGTTTGAAATATTTGACAAACCATGTTGTGTAATGGTTGGGACGTCGGCTGCTTTACTAAGGGTTCAGGGTTCCATCCCTGGCATCAAATGGTAAGGTTAAGATATGCCACTAGGTAGAGAGTGACGGTAGCGTAGCTCAATTTTGCGGACTGTTGCCCTCATACCGGGAGGGTTGAGGATCAAATCCCTCCATGTACCATTGTGTTTTCGAAAAATAAATGTACGTAATTCGACGCTCTTACGGTGAAGGAAAACATCGTACAGAAACCTGCGCTCGCCTGTGAAGAGATTCAAAGGTTGTGCGTGGAGTCGTCCAAACCGCAGTGGGCCCGCGTGGGCGACTAAGGGCTAATCACCCTATACGGGTAGGCTCGCGCCCCTCGGCGGGGATGTCTAATGAGCTGGTGATGATGATGATACCACTAGGTGGTAGGCTCGATACTGAGTCGTCTAGGTAGGTACCACCGCAGTGCCAGATATCATTCCGTGAAACAGGAGTGTTATGCACTTTTGTGTTTCGGGATGAGGGCACTAACATATGTTGTCTATGTCCATTGATTGAGGATAATAACTGTTTCTGGGTTGTTGGTCTCCTTCAATGTCACTCTGTCATAGTAAGGCGTATCACTTACCATCAAGTGAGCGCCCTGACCGTCCTGTACACTCATAACAAAAAAAATGAATTGATAACCCATTTGGTTTAATGATGGAGACGTCGGCTCCTACACCAAGGGTTCCGGGTTGGAGCTCCGGGCTGCACAGTCATTTTTCTGCATGCACATGTCTGTTTGTATTGGTATTTGTGTTTCTATGTATAATTATTATGTATTTACAAAAAAAATGTGTATAAGAATTTTTAACCGTTGTTGGGTTCCCATAATAAAAGTTTCACTATTGATTTGGGGCTAGATGGCGCTGTGTGGATTTTATTTAATTACCCGGATTCACCTAAAACGCTTCGCCGATCCGTCTTACACTTATTAAAAGATCCATGAGTGATACGATTTATGGAAAAATAATGCATAGCATATCTATGCGGCGTAACCACGCGGGCTAATGCGGACTGGTGGATGTTGATACTGTCTCCCTGCGATTGAAGCCGGGGTCGGCTTAACGTGCTCTTCGAAGCACGAAATCATCTTTCATTACGGTAAATCAGGTGATTCAGCCTGCAATGTCCTAATCTGGACAAATCAATAATTTGATTTGATCTGAAAGAATATACTTAAAGCTATGTACATTGTTTTCGAAAAAAAATTAAAGCGTAACAAATTGTCTGTCGCAAGAAAACTATTACACAAAAGTATAGTGAGGTAGGTACTATAATTTAATTAAAATAAACCTGTAAAAATAATTTTATTTAATTAAACTTACAATATAAAAACACTATATCACTAACAACAAACTAAAAACCTTAAAAATAAATATATAACTAAATAAAATAATATAATAACTAAACAAAATAATTAAAAGAACTCCCCTTAGGTAAAGTTCCGAAGATACTGGCAGCGTTACCCCTTTGAAACTAATTCTTTGACCGAGGTAGCTGCCAGATCTCCGGTATCCAGTGATAGCGACTAATCGTTTGGAAATTTCTTTAAAAAGCCTAATAGCGCTAGGGCCCCACGGATCAAGGGTCTCGACACCGAATGGGACAAAGTCATATTCAGAGCCTAGACCCCTGTATTTGCAAAAATATTAAACCTGTAAATATCCAACATTAAATACACTGATACACCGGCCCGGAACCATATTCGAAAACGCTCCCGTTATAGAAATTCGTGAGGTGCCAGCCAGAAGTTTTATACGTAAAATCAAGCTGGCTGGAGCCAGATTTTTGCATTTTTCTACCAAACCGCTGTACGTACTACCAAACTGTGGACTCGATGCCTGTCACAAATTTATGTGACTCCCGTTGATATGCAAAAAGCTATCAAAATCACTTCCGTTCACGAGATTGAAAGACCAGCGAAAAGAGCGATTTCAAGCTGTCTGGACACGTTCTAGATCGATTATCTAAGGTTCTGTAGCGTCACAAATTCTGTAATAAGGGTGATTGGCCGTCACATAAAATGCTCCATCGACCTACAAAAATTCATCCTAATTTGAAGATTTGTCCAGACAGCCTGAGCTACATCAGCCGAGGCCTCTCATCCGGTCGCCAAACCCAACCAACAGGAGCAATCTTGAGGTTTTACGCGCGACGTCCTTTCGTAGGAATCTAGCCTGCGTTTAGGCTCGCAACTATTGGCAGGCGGCCAGCCGAACCGTTTCTCCGGATCCCGCTGCCCTCCTGAACACGACGACATACACAGCGGCACTTTGACTCCGAAAACGGTACTCTGACTACGGCAACTGTAAAGACCCACTCTTCTTTGTCTACTCAAGGGAAATAAGGGTGGAATACCAGTGTTTAGTTCCCAGTTACCTCCGATCGGGGAAACGGGGAACGAACGCAATATATTGACTAGCACAACACACAGACGCAATTCACGATATTGTTATTCTCTCAGAACAGACTCAGCAAATATTAAACTTCTCTCTTCAAATATTTTTGTTGTTTCAATACTAGGAAGTTACCTTCAATTTATTGACACATTCTTTATTTTTCATATAATATTAAGATTATTCATAAACAAAGGTGTACCTACGTCAAAGCAAAAATTAAGGAATTAGTCAGAAAAGAACCAGTTGATGTAACGTTATGGATGACATTAGGTGTGAGTGGAAGAAACACTCATGCTGTACTGACCTACATCGAGAAATCCGAGAATAAAATGTAAGGGATGGACCAAAATATAATTACATATACACTTTGAGGATCGTTCTTAATAATCCAGATAAGTGTCCCGGGGACTAAAGAAGTGTCAATTCATAGACTGGTTTATTAATTAGCCGCAAATAGCCCTTTCAGCTTCACCGGCCAAGTGTTGAGCGCAGATGGCTCTCAGGCTTAACAATCTACACGATTTGGCGAGCCTAAGGGCGTACCAGAGCGGGACTCAAACCATAGTTTAGGGCGTTGCGGGGAGGGCTAGGTAACCTCGTATATGTTTGGGAGAAAAGCCCAACTGAGAGGACTGTGTGAACCTCGCATCGAGTGATGTGTTTCTTAATGTACTATAAATTCGGCATTAATAAGACTGACCTGACTGCGGGATTGGTTCACAAGTTCAAAGTCACTCAACGCGCAATGGAGCGAGCTATGCTTGGAGTCTTTCTTAGGGATAAGATCTGAAATGATTTAATCCGCAAGAGGACTAAATTTGCCGACATGGCCCGCCGGATCAGCAAGTTGAAGTGGCAGTGGGCTGGTCACGTATGTCGTAGAACCGATGGCCGTTGGAGCAGACGAGTTCTGGAGTGGAGACCGCGTCTTGGCAAGCGTAGCGTAGGACGCCCTCCGGCCCGATGGACCGACGACTTGCGGAAGGTCGCTGGTGGGAGCTGGATGAGAAAATAGGAGGACCGGGATATCTGGCGCAAAATGGGGGAGACCTATGTCCAGCAGTGGACTGCGATAGGTTGAAGAGAGAGAGAGAGAAGAGATTAATAAAAATCACCCGGGTATGATACAACTCACATCTGTTGCTTCAGTGCACCTGTCATGGTAAGGGGTATCACTTACCACCAGGTGTGCAAACTGACCGTTCTATTCACTAAATTGAAATCATATTACACGTCTACATGAGCTTTATTTATAATTAATTCGTTATGGACTCAATCAACAAACATCTTTAAGTTAATCATTAAGTGCTTTATAATCTATGCTCACCTGAAAACTTCACTACTTTTATACTTACTTAACCAGATAACTGGTTTTGGCAGCGTAGCACACCATGTTATCTTTGTGTTTTTTATTGTTCTTTTTTCTATGACTGAATGCGATTTTGTTTTGCGATGTTTTGAATAAATAAATCTTTTTGTTTATATTAGTTTACAATTGCCAAACACAATGTGCATTGCTGTCAGCAAATGATATCTTAAACTAATTTTGGCAACATAATGTTTGTATTTGTTGACTTGGTTCGCGTGATATTTAAAAAAAATCAGACCTTGTAGGAGATGCTATAATAGAAATGCCCTTTTATGTAAAATTAAATATTTGTATTTTCAAGACGATATTTATATAAATACCGCACAGTTCCTAGTCCTACTTCCGGCTTCCAACCTATTAACTCCGAAACCAAACCAAAATACTGCAAATATAAAATCGTATAAGCTTCAGTATTGTGGGACCTCGAACCCTTCATCCTAAAATATTAATGTTTAGGATTAACCTATAAAAGATTTTGCTTAATTAGGATTATATTTTTTTAATAAATAAAACGTTGTGATGTACTGGATAAACCTCTCTGTGTGTTTGCTCATATAGGACAGCCGGCCCCGCCCACTTCCCACATCCATCTGTATATAAACCGACACTAATCATCAGTCTTAGTATCTAACAGATAACAGCCGATAACAGTATACACAAACGTTTCTAAAATAACAATATGTTTAAACTTATGTGCTTCCTCGCTTTTGTAGCTCTATTCGTCAGTTGTGAGAGTAAGTTATTTTTTAGATTTTTTTATCATTATTACAGTGTCAGTAGCTCAATGGTGTGGATTGTTGCCTTCCGATCGGGAGGGCGCAGTCTCAAATCCCGTCACGTCCCAATGTGATTTCGATTTTCCCAAATTATATGTACGTTATCTGACGCTCTTACGGTGTAGGAAAACATCGTGGGGAAACCTGCGCACGCCTGCGAAGAGATTCAAAGGTTGTGCGTGTGTCCAATCCGGACTATTTAAGAACACTGTATCTATAATATAATGTTCTTTACTGAATACCTTAAGATACGGCGATAATGTCTTACACGGATAGTCCGGGGTTTGGTTCACGTTAGTCTTGGGTCTAGAGTAGCTTTTTTCCTGAAAGTTCTGCAAATGGCGCTAAATTTTAGATCCAGAGTTCGTGGGCTCGGATCCCGTGGGGAGCAGCACACTGAAAGCCACTGAACGATTTTCCCAGCTCGGTTAGCCTTGCAGGCTGAATTACCTGATTGTCTGGAGAGAAAGATGATTCCGTGCATCGGACGGCAATTCAATAACATGAAGGGAAATAGAGTGATACAACACTTTTTCATACATTATTTGATACTTCAAATAAATAAATTCATAGCGCTGATACTTGTAATTTTCCAAGTTTGACGTTTGTGAAATAGAAGCAAAACAATATTGAATATAAGATGGCCACTTTTACAATCCCACATTGGCACCCTAAATTTCGGGGGAAACCGCCAAGTACAAACTTGGCTCAAAAGTTGTATGCTGTTACCCCATATATTACAGGTATTCCCTTTGAACCCATTCCTCGCAATAACATTATTAATTTGATTAAAAAACGTTTTTCTACTCCGCAGGCAAACTATGCAACCCTCCAGTGACCGGCGGTTGTAGTGAGCAATACAATGGGTATGTACCTATTATTTATATTTTTTATTGAAATTCAACCCATTAACAATAGAAAATCTACAATGTCTGACGTCAGTGGTGGTTAAAGGGTTAATTTCATACAAAGAACAGGGCGACTATTTCACTAACCTCATAGTGAGTGAGTGGCGTGGCCATGCCGCATACATCAACACGCCTTTCCTTCGATTGGTTTCCTTGGACTATGTGTAAGTGTTAGCATTCGTCAATGATTCCATGCACCCATCATAAAAGTTAAGTAAGGCAAAATAACACAACGTCTTTCTACCCGACTGGTAAACGAGGGATATGTTTTTCAAGCGCATACGGATATAAGTATGTTGTATGGATGTTTGTATGTAGATTTATACGTTCCCTGCTGCGGCCTAAACGGATAAGCGGATTTTAAAACATGACATGTCATTTGATTTGTCTTCATGGCGTGAGTATCACTGGGTATATGTATGTATAGTATACAAATTCAGAACAGTGGATTGTAGAGGCCATTTTGTAAGTCTAAACAAAATTCCATTGTCCTATCCCATCGAGTGGGGAATCTTTGAATAGGTTTTCAAAAACAGTATTGTATAAGTGTGTGTAATCGTTTTTCGAAACAACGTTACGATTACAAAATATTGAACTTATAGAAAATACTGGCTGTCCAAAATGCCCTCTGAAAATGGATATGAAGATTTATCATATAGTGTAAACATATTTCAGGAACTCGCATTTCCGTTACAGTTCATCACTTAGGGTATAAAATAAGGGTTGAACATTTGTATGGCTAAAACATATTTGGGTCATACGTCTGATGAAACTTATAATTATTAACATACTTTTCTATGAAAAATCCTTTATATACCTTATATTTTGTTGAATAGATTGTTTTTTTGGTTTCAGGTACAGATACAACTCTAAAATAAATTTCTGCGAAAGGTTTTCAACTTGCGATAGCAATATATACCAGGACTTAGCGATCTGTGAGAGTAACTGTGTTGTGCAAAGAAATTAAGGTAAAGGGCAATTATATGTGAAACAAATATACTTTTGTGTTTTATTTCTTTGATTTATTCGTCTTTTTTTGACGACTATGTGGTATCTCGAAAATCGTAATATTTCTGGAGAGCATATTCTTAGCACACTTTAAAATATTTGTAGGACTATCTAATTAGACTCCCGAAAACGAACGAAAGACCATTAATTCTATTCTTTAACACATTTTTTTTAAATTAGAGGTTTATGTTGGCAAATTAGTAGTTAGAGTCTGCTCATAGTCAAATTGAAATCCTTCGGCCGTGTACATTTCCAATATCAAAGGGCACTTAAATGCGTTGCCGCCCTTTGAAGATATCCCTCAAGAACCGATATAGTTTAAAACAATATTATCATCAGTTCATTATTTGTCCTTACTGAGGGACACGAGCTTACCTGTACCCTGGTATATAGGCCTTAGTCATCCACGCGGGCCCGCGAGTTCACGAGTTCACGCATTACCTCTGAATCCATTCGCAGGCGTGCGCAGGTTTCCTCACGATGTTTTTTTCCACCGTAAGAGCGTTAGATATACGTATAAATAATTTTGAAAATTGTTGAAAAGGCATCTCTCTGACATCAGGACTAATTGTTTCATTTCGCAAACAAACCAAAATCTTATCAAAACACAATTAACTCTAGCTAAACTACGTACCACTCGAGGCAAGCCCGTGTGGTTAGCACTCGGCTTTGAAATATTTTGACAGCCCATGTGAAGTAATGGTTGGGACGTCGGCGCCTTCACCAAGGGTTTTTGGTTCCATCCCGATTTCCGCCCAGGAAATATTTGTGTGTATGAGTATGTCTATTTTGTATTGGATTGATATAAATTAAATAAAACTCAATTACGTATTAACGTTACGGGTGGATTTCGTTCCTGGTCCGAGTTTCGGACTGGTACGAAATGTCCCCTAACCCGTTTTTTCAAGAGTCGTATCAAAGAATGATTTTTATTAGTGACTAGCTGATCAGGCGAACTTCGTACCGCCTTACAGTCAAATAATATCGTGTTACCTTTAGCTGAACAAATTAAGGTTTTGATGAACGTATATAATGATACAAAATAAATATTAACATCTATAGATACTTAAAAGTATTTTATTATGATCAACAATGAGAATGCAAATAAAAATTATGTACTTCAAACACATGATATATACATCTGGCTGACCCGGCGAACATCTATAGATATATAAATTATACAATTTATGAACACACGCGTAAACGTTAATCATTTGTCATTATTTCTGAACGCATGTCAACTATTACTTATAGTGTTTGACAAGATGGACAACAAATGTTTGACAGATACGAAACAAAGTAACATTTAGGAAAAATGATTCATCTCTTCTAATTATGTTTTCGTCGAGTTTTCATTATTTTTAAGATGTATTCGGGGCGGGGGAAAATTTAACGAATCAAAAACCATAAAAATTGGTCTAGCCGAAGTGTTGTAACAAAACCGACTTTGTTATATATATATATATATATATAGATTAGTTAAATTCAATTTTAAATATAGTAAAACTTACTATATAAAACCACTATTATACTAAACTTAAACCCTTAAATGATAAAATAATATAACTACATAAAATAATGAAAAGAATGGGTAAGGGGACATCTTGTCCCAGTCTGTTCTGATTTGATAGTGGGCAACTGGGCCCATGTTGATTCTGGTGTTGGGACGAATTAACCACTGGATATTCTTTAGGAGCTCTTTGGTCCCAACGTGATGTTAGCGTGGTTTACATGTGATTGTGTTGCAGTGCATTGGATTAATAAATGTTTTCATTCTTTCTTTCTTTTTCTTTACTTTCTAAATGGCAGATCCCCTCGAAATTTAAATATTCACTCGAGGAAAATAGACCGGGATAGCAGCTGCGTTAGCATGCCCTTCTGTAATGATGATATTGCAACGGTGACCTAGAAAATGAAGGTGGGGCAGGCTGTAGGTGTCGATGATATATACGTGGAGCAATTACAAAATCTTGAACGGGTCGTTGTGCTGTGGACTCTGGAGATGTTTTACTTTTGTCTGGAGAGCGCTTTAATCCTCAAGAAGTAGCGTAGGGCTAGGTTGATAGCAATCTGTCGATGATCCGAAGAACTTTTGACCCATCTCACTCTTGTGACTTGAACGTTTCCTACTTGATCAGCTGTCTGAAGTTGTTAAACGTAAGCTTATGGGTAGGTTCTTAATCTCACACAGCATATTGAGGATGGATTTCAGCAGGGTCTGAAATCTGGCGCGGTGTTTGTGCATTTGAGGGCAGCATACGACCAAGTTAATATCAAGATTCTTCTAAGCAAACTGGCTGGCCTGACGGGGGACCACCGTTTTGTGAGGATCCTGAGTGAGCTGTTGTGAAACGAATCTTATAAGTTAAGTCATCATCAGCTATTTATACGTCTCCACCGTGGGGCACGAGCCTACCCGTATAGGGTGATTAGGCCTTAGTCGTCCACGCGGACCCAGTGCGGATTCAACGACTTCACGCACAACCTTTGACCTCTTCACAGGCCTGCGCCGGTTTCATCACGATGTTTTCCTTCACCGTAAGAGCGTCGGATAACGTACATATAATTTCGAAATCTCATGGGTACGTGGCGGAAATTTAACCAGCGCCCTCCCGATCGGAAGGCAACAGTTAACACTATATAGCCACCGACACTCAATGTGTGTGTGCGTGCGTGCGTGTGTGTGTGTGTGTGTCTTAGTTTAGTGATTTATTTAAATCATTTGTAAATAAAGTAAAGAAATGAGCAAGCTGGCCGAACGTGTAATAAAAGTTACCGATTGTTTCCACAAAGTCCAGACCGCGAGATCTAAAGCTTAATACTTAAACGACCCAAAAACGTGAAAAGGAAAGTTAATTTGGCATCGCTGGAACCTTTTCACACGCGGCTCTAATGCTCAGTAATCTTCTTACCTGAACGCAGTCATTGTTTCGCGGACCTCGGTTGGAATAACGTTAAGAAGGGATTAGACCCTTTGCAACTTCGGCCTCTGAGACGCGAAAAGTATTTTCTTAATCACTAGGATTGAGGACATGTGAGGCTTTCGAGGTGGAGAATAGTTTTGTATGGAGCCTAGATTTTGTGGTATTCATAGGTGTAACAGTTCTTTACTCAAGCTCAAATCTAGACTTTAGAGTTCTTTTGTGATTTTCCATTCAACCAGCAGAGGGCTTAGTCACCAATTCTGCTAATTTTAAAATACGTTATAGAATCGTTATTGTGTCTCAATAGTAAAATTATGTACTCATTCTTTCTGTTTTATGGTAGAATTTCATTGGTAACACCATTAAACAATTCAATCTATTCAGCATTATCATCATCAGCTCATTAAACGTCCCCACCGAGGGGCACGAGCCTACCCGTATAGGGTGATTAGGCCTTAGTGGTCCGCGGGCCCAGTGCGGGTTGGACGACTTCACGCACAACCTTTGAATCTCTTTGCAGGCGTGCATGAAGGTTTCCTCACGATGTTTTCCTTCACCGTAAGAGCGTCGAATAACGTACATATATTTTCGAAAATTCGAAAACACATTGGTACGTGTCGGGATTTCAACCTCAGCCCTTCTGGTAGGAAGGCGACAGTCCACACCATTGAGCCACCGACGCTCTCAATCAATCTATTAACCATTGTAAAGTATTAACATTACAGTACCGGAATATATAATGTCAAATAAATTAGTTGAGCACATGTTAACCGGTTCATCTGGGTCTTTGAGCCTACATGGGGACCAGTCTCCCACAAATGGAAAATTTTACTTACGGAAATTCTTCACCTGAATAAAATGATTTTTTTTATTTAAAAATTGTATGTTAAATATATAATCGGAAGGAGCGCACCATCATCCTATAACAGTCCATTGCAAGGCACAGGCCGTCCCGCATAGCATCGCTATGGGGAGATTTGGCCGTAACCCACCAGGCAACTGACGTGTTGCCTTTAAGTGAATCATCTACACGTTTGCCTACCAATAAATAAAATTAAAATAAGAAAACCTTACGACAGCAAAATGCATATATTACAATATATATCACACGCGTCGGGAACTCTATAAAACCAAGGAAGTATACGAATAAACAAAGTCATTATACCACTGCAGTGGCGTCAAAATGCCAGTAGACTTACGAAATGGAGTCGCAAAGGAAACTATACAGAACAGCCGGAAAAATCTTAACAGGCGACCTCAATCCGAACGCTACATTTGGCAGCCGTGGAATTTTAAAACAAAGCCCAAATGAAACTAGGCCGCTCACCACTTTACAAACCAATCTCAACTTTAACCTTAAAACCATTGGGTGCAAATCACAACAGCGAGCGTAAAAAGGCTTCAAAGAAAGGTTATCCGAGTTCGCTATTGATTCCAAAAATTCAACCTCATTCGTGCTGCATTGGAAACTAACAAGGAACAGTTTGTTTTCTTGAAGAAACTTAGCTTGCACCTGTTGTATGTGTAAGCAAACTGCAGGCAGCAACGCGTTGTCTACTTTTGCTATGCAGTTCCAAAGTTCCGCTCTAAAACAATGAGTACGTAACTTGTTTTGTTTGTTACCGTTATTGGAGTTTCATTCGTACTATTGTGTGTACTTTAACGATGTTTTCTTCTTGTTTAATGTTTAAATTCTGTGTGAACAACTGATCAAAGGAAAT
The DNA here is from genome assembly GCA_019425675.1 of Leucinodes orbonalis. NCBI lineage: Eukaryota > Metazoa > Arthropoda > Insecta > Lepidoptera > Crambidae > Leucinodes > Leucinodes orbonalis. Next base: position 63,687 of record PQWD01001946.1, read on the forward strand.
AAATAATTTAATTTATCCTTCTACATAGTTGAGATCAATAAATAAATGAATATTCACTGACATTCACACAGCGCTATCTACTCCCAAACTAAGCATTAGCCTGTTATATGGTATGCGTCGGTGGCTCAATGGTGTGGACTGTTGTCCTCCTACCAGGAGGGTTGAGGTTCGAATCCTGCCACGTACCAATGTGTTTTCGAATTTCGAAATTATATCTACGTTATCCGACACTCCTAAGGTGAAGGGAAATGATCGTGAGGAAACCTGTGCACGCCTGCGAAGAGATTCAAATAGGCTGATGATGGTAACATTAATATTATATAGTGTACTTGATGAATATAAACTTAAATTACGAGACTATGATAAGTGTACACTTTAGAGCTGGCGACATTTCATTCCGGTGCGTTAGTTTTATACCTTCGACGTGATCTGAGAATTTAACAAGCCCAGGCTCCTCCGTGCACTCGTCTGGAATATCGGGTGATATAGGGTGTGTTTTTGTAAAATCCATAGGTACGTGCTTTTCTTTATTTAAGACACTTATTTTTACGATAGTTTTATCAAATTCTTTTTTGTCTTTCTTGTTATTAAATTGTTGAGAAGATTGCCACAAATGAGCTCGACCATTTAGAAGCTTGTGGAGAAAACATATACGTGGCAAGAGTCTTCTGTTACTAAGTAAACATTAAATCTTATTTTGATATAGATTATAAGATACTAAAACACTGAAAGTAACATACTGTATTCGTACAGTACAGTTATAATATTAATTCCAATTACGCTCCAGTTTTCACCTAACCTACTAATTAAAATCTATCGGTCGCTCCCAACGGGTAGCATGGCGTCGTGAAAGCATGAAATTAGTTTATAGGGAAGTACATTCTCGTCATCCATTAATTAATTTGTAGTTAAGTATTACTTTATATATAATAAAGGCCGCTACTTTTTGCTGAACACTGGTCACTAAACAAGCATTTCTCCACATTAGGTATCACAGTCAGTTCTTTTGTGCTGAGCGTGCATGGAGGAGGAGGAAACGGTGGCGCATGTACTCCTTAGGTGCACAGGCGTAGCCCAGATAAGCAAGGAAAATATCGGTTCACAAGTAACACTTGCGGACGCCGTGAAAAGACCGGAAAGATTAATCTACTTCTGGATGGAGGTGGGCTGGTTGGAGTGATCAACAGGCCGCTATGGCTTATGCACAATGGTCCATTTCAAGAACTAAGCACGGAAACTAAGCCCAGTAATATGGAACATAGAGGTCGCCATGGATAGTTTGATTGACGATCGCACAAAACTATCGCAATTTCTATTGTAGGATGGGTGATTGAAGAATCTGGGGGCACGGTAGTGCCCCCGCCAAGTCGAGCGCGAAGCAAACACTGCCGTACCATCCTTTACAGGATCCATTTCGCCGCATTTTCAGGCCCCGATTTGAGAACCTTTGGATAATACCAGAGCGCTGAAATTTTCGTCATCTAGTAAGATATAATAACTTACTTTAAATCCAAAATTTCAAGTCTGTAGGTCATTTAGTTCCGACATTAAGCGAAAGCAAAGTTTCGCATTTTCGACAGACACTCACTCACTCACTCACTCATGATCATCAAAATAGAACTAGTACTTCCCATTAACTCAGAAAGCTGAAATTCGGTACAGAGTTAGGGTTTTTAATGGCTACATAAAGGGAAAACTATGAAAACTTCGAAAATCGAAGATCTGGAGTACCTGGTGACCCTGCTTAGATAACAAAATCATCAAAATAGAACCAGTACTTCCCATTAACTCACAGAGCTGAAATTTGTTACAGAGTCAGGGTTTAATGGTTACATAAAGGGAAAACTATAATAACTTGGATAATCGAAGATCTGGAGTACCTGGTGACCCTGCTTAGATAACAAAAGAGCCCAGCCAAAATATAAGAGATTGACATACCGCCTTTAAACAACATCAACCATAATAATTAATTAATTGCAGTAAGGAACTTTAGACTTGGCACGTCTTTGTCTTGATTTCATTACTTTTTAGAGATAATCAAGCAGCTCCATCGAGACTTGGCCAGTATAGGCTGATGTTGACTATGAAGCGTTTCCAAAATTCATGCGCCGAAATTTAATTCGTAATTTCCACATTAATTATTTGTTAGTTGGGAGAACTCCTGCTCCCAGCTAGGGATAAAATATTCAAGAGCCGAAATAAAGAGAAAAAGTGACGACTCACAAATATATAAGCGGTCGTATCGATTTGTCAGCATTTATTTCTTGAATAGTGACGTTCTTAAGTTGTCGATATTTGTATGCTTTTTATGTCACAAGTAAACTGGACGGTCAGAGCGCTCACCTGTTGGTAAGCGAAACGCTTGACCATAACAAAAGCAGTGTTGAAGGAACTTAATAACAGAAGGCAGACATTTATTTTCGTTAACACTACTCTACTCCTGTCACCCGAGACGACAGATTATGAGTCTCTCATTTAACTAGCTAGATTGCCCTCATCCCGAAACACATAAGTGCAAAATACTCCTATTTCACGGGATGGTATCTGGCACTTCGGTGGTACCTACCTAGACGACGCAGTACCGAGTACACCACCTAGTATAAAGTAGTAGAAAGGTGAAAGAAAAATTACCAGTGAGTATTGAAGATTTTTTAACCAGTAAGAGACGGACAGATTAGTAATTTTCAAGCAACTGAACATCAAGCAATTGTGGAATCAGTTGCTGCCGAAGATATTTCCTGAGCGATACGACCCGGCGACCTTAAAAAAAGAGCCTATTCCCTGTTGAAAGGCCGGCAACGCATTTCAGTGCCCTCTGGTATTGCAAATGTACATGGCGACGGTGTCATTTACCATCAGATGAGTCGTTTGCTCGTTTGCCTGCTATAGCATAAAAATAAAAATAAAAAAACATCTCATCCGGGTGCCAGCTCCGTGTAGTTCAACACCGCGAATAACAAGAATGTTTTGATACATTTGTGTGCTTATTACAGTAGTGCTGACAGTGAGTCTGTAACTTAATGTTCTTGAAACAGTTACAACGTAAAAAAGGTACCTAAGACATGCTTCTCATATCATCATGTCAACTCACACGTCCCCACCGAGGTCACGAGACTACACGTAAAGACCGCGCCCGCGTGGACGACTAGGCCTATACACCCTTTACGGTTACGCTCGTGCTTCTAGGTGGGGACGTTTAATGAGCTCATGATGATGATAATAAATATAGAATATAATATGGAATTTCATGAACAATCTGAAGTTGTTAAAATTCAACTTCATAAGCAAATGGCATGACATGACCTCTGAGCTGCAAAACTGTATAGTTAATATCATCATCATCATCAGCTCATTAAACGTCCCCACCGAGGGGCACGAGCCTACCCGTATAGGGTGATTAGGCCTTAGTCGTCCACGCGGGCCCAGTGCGGATTGGACGATTTCACACACAACCTTCGAATCTCTTCGCAGGCGTGCATGAAGGTTTCCTCACGATGTTTTCCTTCACCGTATGAGCGAGGATAATTTAATTTTAATATACTTAAAATTAAATTATCCTCAGTTTATTGTAAAATTTCGCCTGTTACTTCATTTTTTTTCTTTAACCTCTATTTTTGTGTCGCTTCTGTCTGTTTCCGCTAACTTTCCGTGTTATTTATATGCCACAACTGTAAAAGTGTAAAATGTACTTATGTTATTTATCTGTTTGTGTATACTGTAAGTTTTCCAAAGACAATAAAAAACAAGCAAAAAAGGATATCTTTTACCTGAAATGTTACCACATCGAGCACATTTCTCGAGGAAGACATCACTATTTGTAATCTTATTTCAAAAACAATTTTTGTTCCAATGAAGCCGGCTGGAATGAAATCACTAGCGCGAACAAGCAATTTTTATTTCTGCAAAAATGGCCCATTGACTTTTTCCACCAAAGCGCACGATATTCCTGTTTCATTAATTTTGTCTTGCGTTGTTATTATAAACCTTTTTATTTGTTTTAGTGTTCCGTAGCCAAATGCCACAACCTTTTTTTCTCTGAAGGTACTATCATTTCACTGTTCAAACTGTATAAGTACGTACATGTATTATGTTAACCATTTTAATAGTTTGCGCGAAAGACACTTCCAAAGTTCCCTCTAACTTCTTAAATATGGGATTAATAAAATTTAAAAAAATATGTAATGTAAAATACCATAAAATCAATCAACGAAATTTGGTTTAAACGATATCTAGTCAGTATTTTTTTTTATACGTCATAAACGGTGAACGACAATTTTCTCATAATAAATCTGTAGTAGGTGTTTAGGTAATTTTATGTTACTCGCTGCTGCGGAACCCTCCATGGGCGTTCCGACTCGCACATGGCCATTTACTTATGCTTATTAAAAATCAGCTGTTGTTACTAGTTCCAAATTTACTTTTTTAATTCGTATGTTATTTAGTATAATGTCACTATTTTTCCACTTTTATTTTGTAAATTATATTAATTATGAGCGTCGGAGGGCTGAGGTTCAAGTCCCGCCACGTACCAATGTGTTTTCAAATTTTCGAAAATATATGTACGTTATCCGACGCTCTTACGGTGAAGGAAAACATCGTGAGGAAACCTTCATGCACGCCTGCGAAGAGATTCGAAGGATGTGTGTGAAGTCGTCCAATCCGCACTGGGCCCGCGTGGACGACTAAGGCCTAATCACCCTATACGGGTAGGCTCGTGCCCCTCGGTGGGGATATTTAATGAGCTGATGATGATGATGATTAATTATTAACAATTGAATTCATGAATAACAATTCAAAATTGAATTAAAATAAAAAGTTTAAATAAAACAAATAATTGCAATTTTGTCAATAACAGTAATCATGCGTCTTAATTCAGCACATTAATATTTCAATTCTTTATCGTCAAAATATTATTTCATTAGTATGCATTTTGAACTACAAGCCCATCGTTTCTCATTACCATACCATAACTTCTGGAAAATAACTCAATAGTTTGCAAAACTTGTAAAAAAGCAAACTAAACAGCAGCCGTCTCGTTACTACCAACATTGTAAAAACAACATGAAACACACATCACGAAAGTTTTCCGAAGACCGGCGTTTGTTTGTTGCCTTTGAAAGTCTACACAGATTTTACTAAAATAAACTTTAAGTTGTCTATAGTTAGTATTAGATTCTTTTGCGTGGATGAGTTCAATTAAAATTGTATTTTGACGATCCAAGTGGTGTTGGTTGAGACATCGGCTGCTACACCAAGGGAACCCTTCAATTCAAACCCTTGGGTTCAATCCCCAGGCAGTATAAATATTTGTGTGCATGAACATGTCGCTTTGTAATGGTCTGGGTGTTTTCTATGTATAATATGTATGTATTTACAAAACATATAATATGTATGTTGTTGAGTTTAGTGACTCTTCCAAAATTTTGGGAACTGGTAACCTGGATATGTCTGACACTGGAACCTAGCTATGCCGCAGGCAGAAAAAAGCAGTTCTAAGCGTTTAGGTAGTGTATTAGCAAGAGTAATTTCGGTTCCGTCTACAATCTTAGAATAATAGTCGAAAACGCCAACTCGCATTAGGCCCGCAAAATGGGTTACGGATAAGGTTGGTTGTTATTATAGGCAAGAAAAGTACACATTATAAAAATAAAAAATATGTTTTTAGATGCACATTGCAGTTTGTATTAAATTAGTTTCTTTACAAACATTAATTGACATATTTCTTCTGAAGAAATATACCTACGACTACAATAGACATCAAATTATGCAAAACAAAGTATTATCGCGTACTTAATTTTTCTTTATTATTTTTTCATTTAAAATTCATAAGTGTTTTTATTTTCATTTTTTTTTATGAAGTATATAGTACTATTACACTAAATAACGTTCAATACTTTATTAAAAGTACGGGTACCTAAGTTATGGACCAACCTCCCCTCCCCAAGCGACATTATATGTGTAACAAAAAAGGACACAACATTGAAACAAAGTAGAAGTATTCTCATGCCCGTAGATAGCAACGTGTACACTTAGTGCGAAAGAACAAAGGCGTTGCAAATAAGCCATAATGCATTGAAGAGTATTCCTGTATCGAATTTCGAAGTGAAGATAGAGTTGGGGCCACAGTACACGCGAATTTCACGTACTTTTATTATAATTTCAATTTAGTGGGTAGATGAATGAGCAGACGGTTCACTCGGTACTTGGTATTCGGTAGACTCGGTACTGAGTCACCTAGGTAGATACCACCGCACTGTCAGATTAATATCGTCCCGTTTGATAGAAGTGTATAGGTTAAGGTTTCTTATACTAATGAAATTCTGTATATATCTAGGTGGACACGCCACCCGTGCCTCAAAAACACACCGCCAAAGAGAATACAGTTGTAGACTCTTTATTTGGGTAAATGTACGCTCATTCGAAATATGTGTATGTGTGCTGTCGCTGCATTCGGAACACTTTTTTCGATTGTATTATGAGCACAAATCTATACTTTTTACATCATTATGCCCGGTAATTTCACTAGCTACAGTAAGTGCCCTTATCCTGAAACACTAAAGTGTATATATAGCACTCCTGTTTTGCGAGACAGTTTCTGGTACTCGTACCTACCTAGACGACTCAGTATCGAGTCTTCCAATTAGTAGTTTTTTAGATGGGCGCAGTGAAGCATTGTTGGAGAACAAAAACTGTCTATCAGTTTTTGGCCTACTTCAATGCCGCTCTGTCATGGCCAAGTATATCACATACCATCAAGTGAGCGTCCTGACCGTCCTGTATATTTTGAAACAAAATAAATCGGATCGCTTAAAGTGGGGCCACGAAACGAGCGGCATTAATACAGCGGTTCGGAACAGAGCGCGGTAGGACTGTTAAGTCCGCAAATGGAATATGCATTGTTAATTGCGGTATCATATGTACTACACCCAGTTAGGTTTGTGTCTGAATGCGAAACGGTGGATTATCTTCTAAGTCAATTTTGAGTTATTATAACGAAGGATAGTAATGTACTATCAGTTTGATGCTTAATAAATTATATAAATACCTATCCACTAAGCTCAATATTTTGGGCGTATGTTTATTTTCGTAGTTTACTTAAACATGTTACATTATAATGGTTCATATAAATTATTTAGTGGTCTACTTTATTGCCCACTGCCTTCTTCTTTAACTTGTTCATTATCCAAAGGTTGCATAGAAGAGATCGCGCGTAGCGATAAGGCCACCTCTGCCCACTATATGTTTGAATTTTCTGTGTTTGTGTGCCATTTGGTGTCGCGGTTGAGAGGTCGACTGCAACACCAAGGGTTCCGGGTTACAAACATTTGTGTGCATGAACATGTCTGTTTGTAATGGTCTGGGTACCCATAATACAGGCTTCACGCTTAACTTGGGACTAGATGGCGCTGTGTGAATGTCAGTGAATATATATGTATGTATGTATATAAAATATCAAACAAAACATAGAGAGCAATAAAGTGTTAATCCATCTATCTATCCAAGCGTTAGACTGTAATATGTATAATTAATAACGGATAACATCTAAGTCCCCTTCTAAGCTCGAAATCATAGTAATTTTAAGGCAATCAGGTAATCCCAATGTATTTTCGAATTTTCGAAAATATATGTACGTTATCCGACCCTCTTACGGTGAAGGAAAACATTGTGAGGAAACCTTTATGCATGCCTGCGAAGAGATTCGAAGGTTGTGTGTGAAGTCGTCCAACTAAGTGGGCCCGCGTGGACGACTAAGGCCTAATCACCCTATACGGGTAGGCTCGTGCCTCTCGGTGGGGACGTTTAATGAGCTGATGATGACGATGATCAAGTAATCCAGCCTGCAATGTCATTACCAAAGTAAGGAAAATCGCAAAATTTCTTTTCTTTCGTCGGTCAACCAGGCAGACGGTAAAGCGACATCCATTTATAGTGGAAATGCCGAAGTATCGTACTAAGCGCTTTGAATCTACACTTATTATTCGCGAAACTGTGTAATTCATTGCCAGCTTATGTATTTCCCGAGGTGTACAAATTGGGTGTCTTCAAGTCGAGTGTAAATAGGTTTCTTTTAGGTCTAGGTGTTTATATCTGCAAGATTATTACTATGCAACCATGCTAGTTCAAATATTTATTACGTCTATAATAATAAATAAATATCCACTGACAATCACACAGCGCCATATAGCCCCAAGTAAAGCGTGAAACTTGTACTACGTATACTAAAGAACTGTAAAACATACATACTTATATTCTTTTGTCTGTAGTGTGTGTAAGTAACCTACCTCACACATAGATATAAGTTAGTATATAAGCGTAGTCGTGAGTCATTTGAGATGATTAATATACTCGGAGTGCACACCGAACATATTCGTTTGTACTACCCGGGGATCGAAGCCGGAACCCTTGGTATAATAGCCGACGTCTTAAACAATACACCAGACGGGTCGTTGATTATAATTAAGCAACCATGCTGGTTTCCTTAATTAAATACCCTTTTTAATAAATTGTGTGTTGTTTCAAACACAAACATCGAACACCAAACGTAACCAATCGTGCGCCACTGCGTAAAACTTTTTAATTTCTCGAGAGCCCGAGGCCAAAATATACATTTACAGGAAAGTTCACCGCGGTCCAATTTATTTCCTTTTGTCGCGGAGAGCCGCGTTCCGGTCGAGAATTTTTACGAATAAATCCCTTAAGATTCGTTACAAAGAGTTTCATTTGCATCTCGCCGGTGATGGAGATGCTAACGTTTGGGGCCACTAAATCTGTCATAAATTGTTTTTTTTTTACTTTTATCAATTCTTATAATATTTACATGTATAGATTTCTTTTAATATAGGTAAGCTTATACTGTTTAGCTTGTATATAAGTAATTGACGCTCATAAGTGTTTTTTTGCTGATATTTAATAAATGGGTTTTCTTTTGATTACGTCTTCAAATTTACTTGGTAGAAAAAAAAAATTGGAGAAAAAATTAACTCTTAAAGAGAGAGTATTGCACGTACCATATACTCACCATTTCATCTTCTCTTTAGCAAACAGTTCTATATCTACTTTTGCTATAGCCCAGAAAAGGCTACTCCATGTATATGGAGATATTGAAAATCATTTGTTAAATATAAATTACCAGTACGTACCAGGACTGTAGTAGGTTACCAACTGCTCGGGTAACTTATTTCCCTTTTCAATTTTTACTCTTATTAAAAAATTCATCATCACATCTGGTAAAAAAATAGGTTAAGATTCCTCGTAATAAGTGACATGGACGACATTAAATTCGGAAATCTATTATATATTATTAAATATTTTATGTTAAACTATTTACCGCGTATTGGCAAGCGTAGCGTAGGACGACCTCCGGCCCGGTGGACCGACGACTTGCGAACTCTCACTGGAGGAGGCTGGATGAGGCAAGCGGAGGACCGGGATATCTGGCGCAAAATGGGGAAGACCTATGTCCAGCAGTGTCCTGCGATAGGTTGAAGAGAGAGATAGAGAAAGTACTATTTTATAATAATATAATAATAATTCATTTATTTGCTTGTTGGATTATGGTACATAATAGGGTGTTGATAAAAGTAATGTTTCCGACATATTCTATCGAATTTCGATTTAGAAATTATTGAGTTAAAAGTTGTAAAGAAAACAGAACAAAAGAGATTTTTATACATTATTTTGTACATGTGTTTTATGGACATGCCAAGAACAAACCCTTCCTTAATTATTATTTTTTTCAATAACAACTTCCTTAATTATTATTTTTTTCAATATTCAATTTTATCTGACATGTTAAAAACATACTAACTTTTATTAATAATTTGACGTAATTTTAATGTATTGTTGACTATTAGTGACCAATTATTATTATTGTATCCATGTACTTGGCAAATTTTATATGTCTCGCAATGTTTTCTTTGTTCAATCTTCTATGTATGCCATAATGACGTCTTGGGAAACTGTAAGTTGTTGTGGATTTGTGAAATAAATAAATAAATAAAAACCAGCTTTCTTACCCGCTAACCTCATGGCCCGCCGGCGCGCGCGCCAGATTTATTAAGGCAATTAAACTTGGCGCAAGTTGACAGTTTTTTCCTTTGTTTCGGGCACTTTAATGAGCGGCCTCGCACTCTGTGACGTCACGGGTCGTGTTGTGCAATACTTTGACGGTCTCATTTCCTTGTACAATGAATTGACGTGAACCTGATGAGTTTGGTGTGAAAGGGGTTCTTTGTCTTTGGACAAATTGGTCTGCTACAATGCTTAACTTTGTCAGCAGTTCTCTTAATATATATAACTCTATTTGTTATCAAATGAAGATGTTCGTATACTTATAGTTATATAGAGTATACAAAAAAAACCGGGTATAAGAGACCTAACATCTGTTGTCTCGGGTCACAGGCGCAGTGCGGCATCGATGGGGGATAATAACTGTCCATCAGTTACCATCAGATGAGCGTCCACACCGTCCTGTACACTTATAATACGCGTATGTACGTAGCATTGGTGGATAGTCACAACATACGATAGATGAATCTAATGTCTACGCACGTGTTATGTTCGAGCGGATATAAAAAAAGTAATGTGCAGTATAGGTATGTTAAGTAAAGAAGGTCATCCAGTATCATATTGAATAAATCGCAAATTATATCTTTTTTACATTAAAGATAGGCTTCACATCAAAGCGTCTAGTGTATTTGGTTGGCGAACGTGTTAGTTAAGCAATCGCTATGGCCACTAATCAGATAGGTGACCGAATATTAAATCACAAGTCCCTATGTGCTTTTAGAAGCCATGCTTAGCCCTTGGTCCATGCAACCTGTCTGGTAACAGGTAGTCGTTACCTCTACTCAATCCGCCTGGGACTTAAGGATAGGGCCTGATCTCGTATTGCATTATGTATAGAAAGAACTGTCCTTGCCCTTATAGTAGACGTTATAGGCTGGGTAATTAATTCTATAACGTTGATCACTTAACCTTCGTTCAAAGAACTATTTTTTGTACCTTATATTTGTGACGTAGTTAAAACAGTTTTAGAGCTTCGGTGGCTCATTGGTGTAAACTGTTGTCTATTTGATAATATATATTATATATATTTATATATATAATATATATATATATATTTATATATATATATATATAATTATATATATATATATATATATATATATATATATATATATAATATATATATATATATAATATATATATATATACCCTTTATGGAGGGAGCAGGTTCAAATCCAATGTGTTTTTGAATTCACGAAAATTAATGTATGTACGTTCAGAGCGTCTCGAGCGAATTTTCGAAAATATATGTACGTTATCCGACGCTCTTATGGTGAAGGAAAACATCGTGAGGAAACTTCATGCACGCCTGCGAAGAGATTCGAAGGTTGTGTGTGAAGTCGTCCAATCGCACTGGGCCCGCGGGGACGACTAAAGCCTAATCACCTTATACGGTAAGGCTCGTGCCCCTCGGTGGGGACGTTTAATGAGCTGATGATGATTTGTCAAAATGACATTGACAGCAGCTGTCATTTCAGGGACACACTTTATGTACTGATGCCAAAATGTGTCTGTATTTTTTTATGTCCATTGCTGACGATGAATCATTACAATAAAGAATAATTTAATTACCATGCACGGATAGCAAGTGGGCCGAAAGGCCTTTGGCCCGGGATGCCAATTAATCAGATGTTAATTAACGCCGTGCCAGTAATTAACGATCTTGTTCCGAGCCTTTCTGATAAGTTTCCAATCACTTTCAGCCGCTTAATTAATGCATCAATTTTCTTAAAATATTGCAAAGAAATTACTCGTACAGTTTTGTAATGGAGGCGTAGATTTTAATATGCCAAAAGTAATGGGATATTTTAATGAGATAATGATAATGAATGAAATGAATATATACCTCTTATTTTTTTTGACGAATCAAGTCGGCTTTTACACCAAGGGTTTGATCACCGAGCAGTACAAATTTTAAGGTCCGGCAACGCATCCGTTTGACCTCAGCTGTTGCAAATGTTCATTTCCATCACCGCATCCTCGGAAGCCTCCCTATTTTATAAAAATTAAAGTCTATAAAAAAGGTCTGTTTTTGATCTTAGTGTTTTCGATATATAATATGAATGTATTTATTATACATAAGTATGTTTGTCAGTTATTAAATACCCATAGTACACGCGTCTTGCATATTGGGGATAGATTGCACATTGTAAATGTCGGTGGATGTTTATTAATTATTTTCTGTTATGTACAATGATGTGTCCTTATTTACAAAACGTATAAACATTTGTTTCATTGATATTTAGTATCCATTTCACAGGCTAGATGCTTAGTTAAGAGGTAAGATGGCGCTGGTCGAGTTACAGAAAACAACAAACTATAATTTATATTGTTATTTTCTCCACACAGACTCTAATATAATTATACAACTGTGTTATTGTAAGGAATATACACCTTTTAAAGTGACTCAAATTACATTTTCATACTAGCATTTTATTAATGGTAAATAAAATAAAATAATGGCCAAGCGCGAGTCGGACTCGTCCATGGAGGGTTCCGCAGCAGCAAGTAACATAATAATATTTTTTAATATACTTAGGCAACTACTACAGCTTTAATATGTAAAAAGAGTGGTTCACCGTTTATGACGTATAAAAAAAAACTACAAACCAGAAATCGTTCAAACTAAATTTCGTTGTTAGATTTTATGGTAATGTACATCATATGTTTTTTTTATCAACCTTATAGTTTATAAATTAGAGGGATGGTGGGGGGACACCCTTTTTTCAATTTTGGAAGTGTATCTCGCGCAAACTAGTTAATAAATTTATAAAAAGTATATATTAGAAATCTCAAAACCATTTTTTAAGATCTACACATTGATACTCCACACGTGGGGGGACGATGACAAAAAAATTCAAAAAAAGTTCAACGTATTGGGAACACTAAAATAGATTGTTCTAGTTTCTTATTTAAACCTAATAGCGGTTTACACGATACACATACTAACAAAGTTTGAATATCTAGTATTTATAGTTTCGGAGAAAAAAAGGGTGTGCATACGGACGGACGGACACAAGACAGACTCGGCGAATCTATAAGGGTTCCGGTTTTTGCCATTTGGCTACGGAACCCTAAAAAGGATAAATTAAGACTTCATTGAGGACCGTTCTAGTAAAACACATAATTTAACTAACAACAGCTTTGCTAACCCGCACTTTGCGACACCTGCCTTAATCTAGTTACGTTGGCTTTGACGAACAGTCCCCAAGAGACACATCATCCAACATCGTGCTAATAAAAGGTATGAAGCGTCCTCCACCTTAATTCATAATTGGTACTCGAACCCTGAAACTAGTAAGTTACTTAACTGAATAGTGTCAAGATAGTAGAACACTTAAGTGAATTAGCACCTGTATATTCTGTAGCTTTGTGTGCATTAATCTTACTAACCTTTTTTTATTGACCAATTGGTGTGTACTGTTGCCTTCCGATATGGAGGGCTGAGGTTCAAATCCCGACACGTACCAATGTGTTTTCGAAAATATATGTACGTTATCCGACGCTCTTACGGTGAAGGAAAACATCGTGAGGGAACCTGTGCACGCCTGCAAAGAGATTTTAAGGTGGTGTGTGAAGTCGTCCAATCCGCACTGGGCCCGCGCGGACGACTAAGGCCTAATCACCTTATACGGGTAGGCTCGTGGCCCTCGGTGGGGACGTTTAATGAGCTGATGATGAATGACGAGGCAATCGAGAGTCGGTGGCTCATTGGTGTGGACTGTTGCCTTTCGATTTGGAGTGAGCAGTTCAAATCTTCGCCACGTACCAATGTGTTTTCGAATCATCGAAATTTAATGAAACAGTCCACACCATATTAAAGAATCAATAATAAAAGCAATCAACATTGTTATGATACCTTTGTGAAGAACAGTAATAATTGAGGATATAAATAAATATTCACTAACATTCACACAGCGCTATCTAGCCCCAAACCAAGCATTAGCCGTTGATATGGGTACTAAACAAGACATACAAATACTTAGGTATTAATTTTTTTTCGTAATCATCATCATCATTACAGCCTAATTATGTCCACTGCTGAACGAAGGCCTCCCCTAATGATTTTCACGCGGACCGATCCCTTGCAGTTGACATCCATCTGCTACCCACCACCTTAACCAGATCATCCGTCCATCTGGTTAGGGGTCGGCCTACGCTTCGCTTTTTACGTGGACGCCACTCGAGAACCTTTCCGCCCCATCGGCCATCGGTTCTACGCACTATGTGCCCTCCACTGCCACTTCAACTTGCTAATCCTCTGGGCTATGTCGGTCACCCTAGTTCTCCTACGGATATCTTCGTTTCGGATTTTATCGCGTAGGGAGACACCTAACATAGCCCTCTCCATAGCACGCTGAGCAACCTTGAGTCTTTTCAAGAGGCCCTTAGTGAGCGACCACGTTTCGCTTCCGTATGTCATAACTGGCAACACACACTGGTCAAAGACCTTCGTCTTGAGACACTGAGGTATTTTGGACGAAAAGATCTGCCTTAACTTCCCGAACGCTGCCCATCCTAATTGGATTCGACGAGAAACCTCCTTCTCGAAGTTGGACCTACCCATTTGGACTACCTGTCCCAGGTACACATATTCGTCTACAACTTCGAGGACAGAACTTCCAACTGATATCGGTATAGGTACGACATGGGCATTAGACATGACTTTCGTCTTGTCCATGTTCATTTTAAGACCCACCTGTTGAGAAGCTCCGTCTAGGGTTTCGAGCATAGTGCTTAAATCCTCCATGGATTCTGCCATGACTACTATATCATCGGCAAATCGAAGATGAGTGATGTACTCGCCATTCACGTTGATGCCAAGTCCTTTCCAATCGAGCAGCTTAAACATATCTTCCAACGCAACTGTGAACAGTTTCGGAGATATAACGTCTCCCTGTCTCACTCCTCGGTGCAATTGGATAGGTTGTGTAAGCTCTTCATTTACACGAACTGACATAAGCTCTCTCGTACAGAATCTTCGATATAGCGAAAGTCAATATGGCACCGTTGGAGGACCTGAAGCACAGCCCAAATCTCGATCGAATCAAAGGCTTTCTCATAGTCCACAAACGCCAAGCATAATGGCCGGTTATACTCTAGTCTTCTATATAACCTGCCTCAGCGTATGTATGTGGTCTATGGTGCTGAAGCCTTTGCGGAACCCGGCTTGTTCGGGGGCTGGAAATCATCAAACCTACGCGAGACGGTTCGTGATGACTCTGGAGAACAACTTGTAAATGTGGCTCAATAGCGTGATGGGTCTATAATTCTTCAGCAAGGTTTTGTCGCCTTTTTTGAAGAAAAGCACCACCACGCCATTGCTCCACGCCTCTGGCGTCGCACCCTCACGGATCACGGAATTAAAGAGCTTCTGAAGGGTCTTAAGCACTGGCGTGCCACCTGCTTTCAAAAGTTCTGCGGTAATTCCGTCTTCTCCGGGGGCCTTATTTCGCTTAAGTTGTTTCAGAGCCATCCTAATCTCGCTCAAGGTGACTTCCGGGATATCCTCAGATAAATGTCGGGTTAACTTAGCTCTCGGGTCTTCGGCTAAGCTTGAAGCGGGAATCTGTGTAGCGGTATATAACTCGCTGTAAAACTTCTCAATCTCCCTCAAAATCTCTGGTTTGGATGAGACTACATTTCCACTGTTGGTCTTCAGACTAGTCAGCTGGCTTTGCCCAACAGACATGTTCCTCGCAAACACCTTGGAACCTCTGTTCCGTTCGATCGCCTCTTTAATACACTTTGTATTAAAGCGACGAATATCGCGTCGCAAGGAGCTGGATATACGTCTATTAAGCTGCCGGTATTGTGACGCGTCGTCTGAAGACTGCAGTTTCATCTGTCGTCTTGTCGCCATGAGATCGAGAGTCTGTTGAGATAGTTTATTGGGTCTTAATTTGCGTTGTCCCTTGCAAAACTTAGACCCAACTGTTTGCAGAGTTTCCACTAGCCCGCTATTTATATCGTCCACTGTTACGCAGCTCTCTAGGCATTCAAAGCGATTCTGCAGTTCGAGTTGAAAGCTCTCGGGGTTATTGATTTGAATCACGTTAGGTCGGAGCGTAGACTTCATCAGGCGAGACCTCTCCAGTTGAACATTAATATTTAACGTGCCTCTTACCATACGGTGATCGCTACCGGTTTTCACCCTGGCGATCACAGAGACGTCGTTAAATATATGTCTTCTGGTGGTCATGATGAAGTCAATCTCATTTCGTGTGGAACCATCGGGACTCAACCAAGTCCACTTCCTCTGCGGCGGCTTCTTGAAAAAAGAGTTCATCATAAAGAGTCCATCTTTTTCCATGAAATCGGCCAGCCGCTGTCCCTGTTCCGGTGTCAAAATCCATATTGCCCCACTTTCAACTTACAACCACTTCGAATGCTCAGCCTTGCGTTGAAGTCTCCCATAACGACCGTAAAGTGTGTCTTGGAGGTATGCATTGCTTTGCTGATATCATCATACATAACATCCACTTCACCGTCGGAGTGCGATAAAGTCGATGCGTAAACCTGTATCACCTTCAGCACATAGCGCTTAGTGATTCTTGGTACAAGGTACGCTACCCTAGCTGACACACTTTCGATCTTCACGATGTTGTTGATGAGAGACTTATGGACGAGAAACCCGATACCACCCTGGGATAGCTGGTCGCTCTCACGGTAGTAAAACAGGTTGCCGGATTGCAGCATTGTGGTATCCTCTCCCTCTCTTCGGACTTCACACAAACCTATTATGTCCCAATGCAACCTGCCTAACTCCGTTTCTAGCTCTAATAGCTTTTCGTCAGTCCTCAGTGTGCGCGTGTTATATGTTGCCAGTTTTAATTGCCGTTGTTGTTTCTTTTGGTAGCCGGATGTCTGCCGGAGATTCTTAGCACCCCTTGCCCCGCCGTTACCGTGACCGCTACCATAGCCCGGAATAGCGGGGCCGCCGGGGACTAGGGGCCAATTCTTATCTGCGTCTTTCATTGGGGGTAAATGCCATACTCACCACGCCTGGCAGGCGGTTTGGTAAGCGCAGAGATACGCCAGTACCTAAGTGATGCTGCTGCCCGTCACTTAATCGAAATTTTACCTCTGTCGCTTTCTACGACACCCTAGGAAGAGTAGGGGTGGTGACAATCGTAATCTACTCTGCCATCACCACACGGCAAACACATACATATTTAACATAGAAAACACCCAGCCCAATATAAACAGACATGTTCATGCACACATGTATGTACTGCCCGGTTATCGAACCCAGAACCCTTGGTATAATAGCCGACGTCTCAACTATTACACCAGGTCAAGATAAAGTTTCTAAGTTAACCTCTAACAAACCTTCGCATATATTCCCTACACCATAAGTCTCACCTTTGCGACGAGCGTATATTAAAATTCAATATGCATCATTTCTTCCATTTAATATTCATCGCTCGCTCACAACACAACTCAATAAAACGTGTTTACGAGGGCGCGGCGATCTAAAGCGAAGCGTGCGCGCCATGAATTAGTAACGCGCGATAAACTAGCGCATTGCAACCAGTGGATTTTGTACAGGGCCCCGATTCTGCTTATTTTGAAAATCGTTATTGGGTCTCAATCGTGAAATTTTGAACTGATTAGTTCTGTTTTATATATTTTTATTGGTAAGACCACAGACATCCGAATATACAATTAGACTGGACAAGCCGCCAGGTTTATAGGCAGTCCCAGTGTCGCAATTTCTTTTCGGTTCTTACCTGTGAAAAGTTATATTTCTTGGTAAATTTACTGATTCATTGCGATGATGGCATGTTACAATTGCACAGGATGGCATTTTGGGAAAAACGGTAATTTCTTCTAACATTCGTGCGTCTTGACTCGTCTCACAGAGCGTAAACTAGCAGCAGTGTATGCTCGTTGAGCTTACATTTGTCGCACTTAAAAACGCGGCTTGCCCCATCTCCAGTATTGGGAAATCTGTGGGTAAGACCATTAGACAGTTCATTCTACTTTTTCATACCATTTTGATCCTTTAACCGAGAGAACAGATGTTAGGTCATTTATTCTTTCTATCGTAGGTACATCTAATGGGAAAACATAAAAATAAATAAAAGTATGTCTACTGACTGAGCGTCGGTGGCTCAATGGGTTGCCCTCCTACCGGGAGGGCTGAATCCGGCCTCGTACCAACGAAGTTATATGTCGAAGTTGAAATTATTTGTACGTTATCCGACGATCTTACGGTGAAGGAAAACATCGTGAGGAAACCTGCGCGCGCCTGCGCAGAGATTTAAAGTTTGTGTGTGAAGTCGGCCAATCCGCACTGGGCCCGCGTGGACGACTAAGGCCGGCTACTACACCCTTAAACTTAAAAACGTGTCAAATTATGAATTATAATATTTACTAAAAAACTGCTTTTGAAGCTAAAAATAAAATTATACTTTTATGAATGTTTGCCTGTTAGATTTCTTGAGGCAATTATTGTTGAGCCAGCTTTGAAAACAAACCCTTCAGAAGATCCGAAGATGCCTAGATTAAATAAATGAGTGTAAAATAACGACGGGGCTCAAGCTTCAAATCAACCCATTCCTTTAATCGCTAAGAATTTTAAGGTGCAGGCCGGCTTTCAATGAGCGCTTTCCCTTCTTGCCAACTGTGAGTTGTTGTGACCGAAATCAAAATCATCATTTGTTAATTCATTTTCAGACGTATAGGTTAAATTGTCACATTATATTTTAACATTATTATTTTTGTATGACCTCACCAAACGCACTTGGAAAGAAACACACAACACACAACGAAGTTGAAATGAAGGTTTTTAAACTACTGTACAGTACTTATATGGTATGAGTACTTTTAACCGATACTTACTCGATACTTGATTGAAAAGTAAAAATACTTGGTATCGGATGAAGGTATCGAGTATGTTACTTGTATTTACTAATATCGTTTTATCCCTAATTTGTACTGCTCTGGGATCGAACCCAGAATTTTGGTGTAACCCTCATGGTTACACCAAAATTCTGGGTTTTAATGAAGATATTTTAAGTTTTAGTATGAGTTTAAAATAACAATATAGTGTATTCAGGCGATTTATCCGTACACACAACGGAATGCAATTCGGATGCCTAGAGTGGAAAGCAAACAAGCAGCGCGGGAATTGCAGCTATAAACTCCGTCTTGAAGGTATTTGAGCAATATGCAATAGATCGCAATAGACATTTATATAGGCGATTATACGCTTTAAATAGGGTAACCAGATGAAAAAAACAAAAGACTGGAGAAGAGACCTAATTTCCGTGGAAAAGCTCTGTATTTTTTTTTCTGTAAATATTCTCTCAAAACGCAAAGTCTGCGCAGATGATTCTATCTATCTGTTCAACCTATCGCAGTCCACTTCTGGACATAGGCATTCCCATTTTGCGCCAGATATCCCGGTCCTCCGTTTTGCCTCTCGTCCAGCCTCCACCAGCGACCTTTCGCTAGTCGTCGGGCCGGATGGCGTCATACGCTACGCTTGCTTGCTAGATGATTATTTTTAGTTTGTTTGGATAAATACATACCTATAGATTTTGACTACAATTGTTACAAAAGGATTTTCAGTTTTAGCTGGTTTTATTTTTAAATAAATAGAACTTTTAAACGTAATTTGTCTTTATCCTGAATAATCACGAGGATTGCAAAATCCGGCCGCAATCTTGAGAAAAGTCGAATAACTCTGAGATTATGCGACCCATTTGGCTCCTACACCGGGTTTGAACCCCGGGCACTAAAAACAATTGTGTGCATGAACATGTCTGTTTGTATTGGTCAAGGTATTTCTATATATAATATGTATGTATATACAAAATATTACCGGCTGATGCTTAGTTTGGGGTTAGATGGCGCTGTGTGAATGCCAATGGATATTTATTTTTAAGTTTATTTATCTCAGAAGTCCTGAGGTATGGTAACCCTAAACTTAAACGGTTAACACGCGGACCTCGATAGCTGGGAGTCACGTTCCGATAAACTCCATGTAAGTTTAAACAAATAGACCTTGGTAAACTTTGGCACGGTTTGAACATAATTACTGAAATCGGTGTATAGTTTGCAACTTAAGATATTCGGAATCACTACATAGTATAAAACAAAGTCGCTTTGTTCTGTCCTTATATCACATAATAATAATAATAATAATAATCATTTATTTCAGATTAACATCCATATGTGTTAGTTACAAAATTGACTTATTTAACTATGGTTAGTACTATATCGTCTGAATGAAAAGCCTACATCAGTGAAACGGATGAGGTTCCGGGATCACTCTTCGCATGAAACACCTCCAAAGTGGTGATGTGTATCTGTCCCCCAGGGTCATCAAGATGCTGTTGTTACTGCCTCGGACCCTCCTCATCAGGGATACTGTTTTTTTGCGGAGAATCGCATGGAAACCATCGGTTTGTTTGTCCGCAAACATTCCCGACGCACTACAATGTCGAGGCCGTCCCAGCAGCATCCTGAAGATATTATTGTACTGGACACGGAGGGTGTCCAGCGACCTTTTGGCATGTCTGACCCACAGATTCCCCGTGTACATATTTTGACAGAAAGCTTTGAAAAGCGTAACCTTTACCTGTTCTGTACAGCGATGAAATCTGCGAGTCAACATGTTGCCTCTAACTGCCAAAGCTCTGCGCTCTCTCTCTATATCTGCATCATCTTTGAGGTCGCTAGTAAGGATATGCCCAAGGTATTTAAATTGAGTGACACATTCTATGCTCAAGCCATTTAGGGTAATGTTACCAGGGCTTTCAGGACGTTTACCAGCGGTCTCAAAGATCATGCACTTCGTTTTATTTACATTATATGTAAGTCCTTGCTTAGTTGCATACATTTCACATACTTTCAACATGTCGACCATACCCCTCATCGTCGGGCTAAGCAGCACCATGTCGTCAGCGTAGCTGATATTATTAATGCTTACTCCATCAATTCGACATCCGACACGCATGCTACTCAGCTCCACGATGAGGTCATTCATATAAATGTTAAAAAGCTTAGGGGACGTCAATCCGCCCTGTCTCACCCCACACTCCATAGAATAAGCTTCTGAAAGCGAGCCAGCCCATTTCACTACATTGGTTTGCTTTGCGTACCAATATTTAAATACATTAAGGATCACCTCCGGTACACCCCTGTCGCCGAGCTTTCTCCAAAGGACATCATATGATACAAGATCAAATGCCTTGGATAGATCTAGGAAACAAGCGTGCACCGGCGTCCTGCGATCCGTATAATAGCGAACGACATGCTTGACGCTTACAATAGCACTCTCAGTAGATAGTCCAGGTCGAAACCCGAACTGAGCATCATGAAGATTTACATATTTTTCCAAATAAGAGTCAAGCAGTCCGTCCATTACCTTTCGCAATAGTTGTTGCTATGAGATAGGGCGATAGTTGCATTTGTCTGAGACATCTCCCGTCCGGTTCTTAACAATGGCACTACAATTGTTTTCATCAGATCGTGTGGCAGATGAGAGACTTATGCACATTGCAAACAAAGAGAAGCACCCTCGCAGATGTACCCAGCATGTCTAAGGTGCTCGACGCTTAGACCATCATGACCAGGAGATTTCCCGCCAGTCATTTTATTTATTAAATGCTAATTTGTTTTGCAGTGAAATGTATAGGCGGCTCATCTCCCGAACAAGTAGGCGTAGGGGTACTTGAAGTGGTTGAGACGCCAAGTGGCGAGTTTACCCTAAAATGGTCTCTAAACATGTTGGCTATATCCTTTGAGTCATTAACTCCGCCAACACTAACAGGAAGACCAGGCCTACCCTCTAGACTTCCCGTTGATTTCCAAAATTTGGTAAAGTTATTTGTGGACCTATAATTCGCCAAGATATCCATTTTAATTTGGTCTTGATTATTCTTACACCATCTTAGTTGACATTTAAATAATTTACGTGTTTTGATCATTTGTTCATAATGAAAGCCAGAGCTCGGTCTATTATATAATACCCAAACTTTAAACTTAAGCCTGCTCCGCGTGAGCCTCACGAACGTGCCTATTCCAGCCGCGAAGGTGCCTTCTCCTACCCCTCCTGCATGTGTGATTCGTGCCTGTCTCCATAGACGCGTTACTTAATATTTGCACTATACGATCATATAATCTATCTATTACAAATCTATGCTCAATCAGATGACACGAACCTCGACTGCATTCTATGAATTCCAAGGGAAAATCTATGTCTCGAAGCCCATTGTTACATAGATCACGGTACTTATTTATTTGAGACTCACTCCTTTCACCCCATACGACCGCACTATGCGGTAAGCTTTGTAACACTAACTTAGATCGTATCACATTTAAATTACATTCAACCAATAATGGTAAATGGTCAGATACAAAAACATCCTCTAGTACACTAACATTTATAACAGATTGCACGGCTGATATTGACACAACACAATGGTCAAGCATCGTTTGCACCCATGGGCCTCACTAACAAATGTGTAAGTGTTAGGTTGCAAGCCAAGTTTAATCATGTCGGCACAAACCCAAGACTGATCGAAACAAAAATTATTGAGCTCCTTATAAAATAATTCATTTGGGTGAGCATTAAAATCACCCAAGACAAAAATACTTTCTATGTCAGCCATCGCTACAATTGCGCTTATTTCGCCTAATACCTCGGCAAAAACCGGTAAGTTTTCAATGGAATCAGTAGGCATGTAAACAGTAAAAACAATGAGAGAACGATCACCAATAGTAGCTTTGATTGCAGCCAGCCGAGTACTACTATTCTATTACAGTAACCTTATTAAATAACTATGTATGCTTAAATATTTAAAACTACGTAAGGGATTTTTTGGGTTTTTAATAGAGTAGTTGAAAAGGAAGGTTTATGTGTATAATAGCACCCATTAAATAGTGGAGAAATACTGGAATTTTTGAGGTTGGGGGCGGTACCGGCCGGCCGGGGGGTTACTAGTAGTTTATATTTGTATAAAAAAAATTAAATAGTTGAAATTTTGTAGATTTCCATTCGCAATTTCAATAAAGGCCCCCCTATTCCTTATCTGGGGGCACGGCAGTGCCCCCGCCAAGTCGAGCGCGAAGCAAACACTGCCGTACCATCCTTTACAGGACCATTTCGCCGCATTTTCAGGCCCCAATTTAAAGCCACTAACGTATAAAGAATGTTCAACGGCCAAGTCACACAACATCAACCATAATAATAAAGTAATCGCAGTAAGGAACCTTAGACTTGGCACGTCTTTGTCTTGATTTTATAACTTTTTATAATCAAGCAGCTCCATCGAGACTTGGCTAGATTTTTTACAGAATGTTTTTGGTGGGATTAGTATGTCTCCATAGTCTTGGAGGTGTGAAAAGGGGTGTCCCTTTAGTGAGACGTTAAAGGTTTTGGATTATTTTCACTAATTTGGCTGCAAACACTCTTACTATCTATACTAATATTATAAATCAGAAAAATTAGTCTGCATGTTTGAACGCGCTAATCTCAGGAACTTACTGGTAAGATTTAAAAAAAAATCTTTAGTGTTATGTAGCACCTTTATCGAGAAAGGCCTATAGGTTAACATCATCACGCTAAGAACAATAGAAGCGGAGCAGCAAGGAAGAATGTTTCAAAATCGTGGGACTGTTTCCTTTTTTTCCGCTGCGTACGCTGCGTAATCGGTTGAAGTCACGGATATTATCCGTGACTTGACGTAACGGAAAACGAGTGTATGTCAGGATAACGTGAGACATAAATGAATATTCACCAAATAACTGTACCTAAACTGTACCCATGGGAGAAAAACTGTACTCAAGCAAGGCATAAACTAAATAGAAATATAGTCACGCGGTTCTGACGTCAGCTTGGCGCGCATTAAAGAGTATCGCCCAACATGTGAGAACTATGTTCTGGAATTCTGGAATCAATAAACTGTAACTGTAAAAATATTATTCACACGTGTAACTTTGAAATCAACAAAATCTTTTTACTGCACATTTATTCGATTTAATCGCATGACGCGTGTTTGCCGCTCAATTTGCAACAGGCGCTTGTTGTCTCTTAATTAACATTTAATATTATTAGAATTTGTCCTAACTTTGTGACACTTGTACATTATTATAAATAAAATCAGCAGTAAAAAAATGTGTTAGTCATAGTTTTCCTTCCTATTATATATGAAAGAAAGGAGAAAAAAAAACCATTTATTGACCTTTGACAAAATAAAAATACAATTATGGAGATAAAAAAAACGTATTACTTATTTAAACATCAAAAACAGAAACATAAAAAAAGAAAAATATGTGAATTTAATGTAATATTCTAATCAAGATAAGCAAACAGCGTAAGTCCACTCGAAAAAAAAAGATTTTCTCTTACTATTCTAATCTTGACAAAGGACACTCTCTCTCTTCAATCTATCGAAGTCCACTGCTGGACATAGGTCTCTCCCGTTTTGCGCCTGATATCCCGGTCCTCTGCATTTCTCATCCAGCCTCGACGACCTTCCACAAGTCGTCGGTCCACCGGGTCGGAGGGCGTCCTAATCTAAGCTTGCCAAGACGCGGATGCATGTACGTGCAATTTTATTAAACTTACATGTTTTCTAACAATGTCCATCAGGCTGGTCACGTCTATCATCGCAGAACCGATGTCCGTTTGAGCGGACGTGTTCTGGAATTGAGACCGCGTCTTGGCAAGGATAGCGTAGGACGCAAGGGCCGATGGACTAACGACATGCGAAAAGTCGGTGGAGACTAGGTAAGAACAGCAGAGGACCGGCATATCAAGCGCAGAATGAAGGAGATGTCCAGGAGTGGACTGCGATAGTCGGCAGAGTTCTTTTACTAGGTGGCAGACTCGATACTGAGTCGCCTAGACAGATACCACCGCAGTGCCAGATATCGTCCCGTAAAACAGGAGTGTCTGCCCTTTTGGTTTTGGGATAAGAGCACTGTAGCTAGTGAAACTACTGGGTATAAGAGACCTAATATCTGTTATCTCGGGTAACGAGCGCAGAGCGGCATTGATGGAGGTTAATAATTGCTATCCGTTGTTGGTCTTAATCAATGCCGCTCTGTCATGGTAAGGCGTATCATTTACCATCATGTGAGCATCCTACAGGACGCACACTTATCATCACCATCAGTTCATTAAATGTCCCCACCGAGAGGCATGAGTCTACCCGTATTGGGTGTTTAGGCCTTAGTCGTCTACGCGGGCCCAATGCGGGTTGGACGACTTCACGCACAACCTTTGGATTTCTTTGCAAGCGATGATTTCCTTCACCGTAAGAGCGTCGGATTAACGTGCACTTAATTTATAAATTCATTGGTACGTGGCGGGATTTGAACCTCAGTCCCCCGGTACGAGGGCAATAGTCCAGACAATTGGGCCACTGACTTAACACTTATAATATAAAAAAGATCGAACAATTTCCAGCGTTCAAATATTCCCAGCATATTCCAGGCTGGAGTTTAATAAATTGTAAACACTGACAATAGTTGAGAGCCGAGGGTGCAATATCATGCGAGTTCAGTCCATCTGTGACTCGTCCTCGAAAGTTATGACGCCGACGCTGCGAACTATTGTTACTGTATAGCGGTAAAATTACTTGGTATATTGAGGTTACCATCAAATCTCAGTTTTGATAAGTAACTTCAGAAGCAATCTTTACATCTGTTCATTGAATATTAACACAGATAACGAAATATTAATTACTCAGTGCTTATATCTCGGTACACAAAAAAAAAACCTTATTGTATATTTTACATTAAAACTAATCATGGTTAAACCCATTGCATGAATATGTAATTTGTATAATAATCTCAATGAGAAATAATCTCACCTGTACATCTTTACACAAAAAACTATTCATTCGTAGTTTTTTGTAGATTTTTTTAAAACTTTAATTTCCCTATGTTTATCCAAATGTTTATATTATACGTCTATTTTCCGTTTCAATGCCTCTAAGAATGACAACGTTTATCTAGTGTGCATTTAAAATGGCTTGCGTATGTGATCTTCTGTCAAATGATAAATTAACACCTTTATAAATAAATAAACGCCAAGCGTAGCGTAGGACGCCCTCCCGCCCAATGGACCGACGACTTGCGAAAGGTCGCTGGTGGAGACTGGATGAGAAAAGCGGGGGAGCGGGATATCTGGCGCAAAATGGGGGAGACCTATGTCCAGCAGTGGACTGCAAAAGTTTGAATAGGAAAACGCCCCAGTGTTCAATATTTACAAAAAAAAGTATATAAGTATTTTAAACAGTTCTTTAGTACCCACTTCAAGCTCATCGCTTAAATTGGGACGAGATGGCGCTGTGTGAATGTCAGTGGATTAATTTATCAAATCTCATCATTCATTTCGCGACTGGTCATAAAATCCACACTGTTCTTCATGAATACTGTCACGCAATGTTGAAATAGAACTGTCGATATTTATAATTTATTAAAGTTGCACGAACAACCCGCTGCGGGACTCGCAGAACCTCGCTGCGTTATTCACTATGTAGTTTTTGGAAACTCATATTTATGCATTGTTGCACTCAGCTTACTCGATTCTCATCACGGCTTTTGTGTATTTTATGTAGGCTTGAAAAACATTGTCGTGTTTACACACTATAGAACTAAATTTTGGTTGGCTAGATGGTAGACTTGATACTGAGTCGTCTAGGTGGGTACCACCGAAGTGCAAGATATGGTTCCGTGAAATACGAGTGTTAGGCACTCGTGTTTCGAGGTGAGTGTACAAGATATCTGTCGTTTCGCAAGTCGTCAGTACATCGCTTACCAAGACGCGATCTCCACTCCAGAACTTGCCTGCTTCAACGACCATCGGTCCTGCCACAAACTTGACCCCACCACTCCAACTTGCTGATCAAGCGGACTATATCAGTAACTTTAGTTCTTTTGTGAAAAACATCGTTTCTGATTTTATTCCTATGAGATACCCTGGGCATAGCTCGCTCAATTGACCTTTGAGTGAATCTAAACTTGTGAACCAACCCCGTAGTCAGTGCTCATGTCCAGGCTGCTGTCAATCTATTTTCTTAATGTTGGCAATACACGCGTTGCTCGGAGTAGGTACTTAGTGTTCATGGGTGGGCGATATAACTTATCATCATTAAAAACAAATTCGTACGTGGCGGGATTTGAACCTGCACCCTCCAGAACGGTAGGCAACAGTCCACACCAATGACTACATTTGGTGTTGCAGTTGAGATGGTCAACACCAAGGGTTCCGGGTTCGATCCCCGGGCAGTATAAACATTTGTGTGCATGAACATGTCTGTTTGTAAGGGTCTGGGTGTTTTCTATGTATACATTTACAAAAAAAAATGTATATAAGTATGTTTATCTGTTGTTTGGTACCCATAACACAGGCTTCACGCTTAACTTGGTGCTAGATGGCGCTGTGTCAATGTCAGTGGATATTTATTATTATTTATTTTATTAATGAGCTACCGACGCGATGCCAAGCAGATACTTACTCGTCTGAAACATACGACACATCCATCGAATACTATTTTTATTTGAGCATGAGCTAGCATATTCTTAATAACAAAGCCGGTACAATGTTAAGGAAAACACGGCGTTTTCGTGAGACGCGCGGCTGAACTTAATCATTTCATCCAATTACCGGAAAAGTGATCTAATGAGATGGCATCAACTGGAATAACTGTTAAGTCGGTCTCATCTTGTACGTATTATTTTCAGTATTCAATCGTCCTTATATATTTATTTATTTGGAAGACCAACAGCTTCAAAACAGTATAAAAAATCACAATAATAACAAAACAAATAAACATATATGTTCAATATATATATGTGTATATATACACAAATACATATATACATATACATACGTACACACAAAAACCTATACATTGAAGAATTGCCCACTTAATGCTTTCCTCGCCGCAACCACACTAGTGTTAAATAGGTCTAAGTCGACAGATTTAGCTACTTCATTAAAATTATCACAAGCACGCCACAAGTATTACTGTGGTAGCCTAACTAGCTAGACGACTTAGTACCGGTCCACCTAGTATCTACTACATGGCAACTTCCCGCTGAATGAAGGCCTCTCAGTATTTCTTCATCAGGTTTTGAATCGCATATTAGTATTTTCGTTGCTACAATAAATTTCCGCGCAAACTTCAAGCCAGCGGGCTCGGTCGGCCGCGCTAATACCGTTTATTGGATCGCTTCCCGCCCTCTAATTGGATGTAAAGATTAATTCCATCTGTGGATATTCACGAACAACCGCCAGCTACACGGTTCACTGTGAAGCTGCGGTTCTGGAGACTAGTTATAAGAAAAAAAAAATCTTAAGGCTGAGAGCCATCTGCGCTCGCCACTTGCCCGGTGAAGCTGTAAAGGCCATCTGCGGCCAACAGCAGTAGTCAGTTCAAAAAAAAATAAAAATAAGAAATCATTTTATGAAATGTTTCTCTAAAATCCATAAATAAATAAATGTAAGTTTTATTATATCAGCCATCTTCTGCAAAAATCCCAACGAAACCAATCGAGCCATTTCTAAGATTACCCAACAAACAGACAGACGGACAGAAAGACAGACAGAAAATGATCAGAAAAATGTTGTATTGGTGTATACACCGTAAAAACTGGATTTGAAACCAGATATTTCAATATTAAAAACAGAAACTTAAAAAAAACTTGGGTTCTTCATACATTAATCTAACACTAAAAAATGATTTCCACGCGTGAAGGTCTTGGACAAATTATATTTTTTTATAAACTATATAGTATGCGCGAGAGAGACTTTCAACCAATATCTCCCCTAGCTTCATAGATATGAGATAGATAAAAAAAATATATGACGTACATTAAATAAATAAATAATATATTTATTTATTAGCAATAGTGCGTAGAAACGATGGCCGATGGGGCGAAAAGGTTCACAAGTCCGCGTAACGGAAAACGAAATGAAGGCCTACCCCAGTAGATGGACAGATGACCTGTTTAAGGTGGCGGGTACCAGATGGATGTCAACTGCTAGGGATCAGTCCGCGTGGACATCATTAGGAGAGTTCTTCGTTCGGCAGTGGACATATTAGGCTGGAATGATGATGATGATGAATTAAAATATCAAGACACATTCCCATAGTGCCATCTAGCCCCAATTCAAGCACATTTTGTACTATGGATTAAAATACTTAGAATTTTGTTCTTATATACAAACCGATATCAACCATTGGTATAGTATCCGACTTCTCAACCATTCATGGATCGTCCTAAATTAGTTCGCATATTAAAATACGGCTCAAGGAGTACTCTGAACTGACCGTGATATAATTACCGTGTTCAATTTCCAGTCTAGTCAATGGCCCTTAGCCTACCTCGCATCGGTATATTCCCACAACCATATTAACTACATGATTGGTTTACGGTGCGAGGGTAAGACTTGTTATCCAGCGATACGGGGATCATAAAAGATGGTTTAATTATGTTATGAGCTGGGGGTTCAGGATAAATTATTGCCAAACACGAAGAATAACACGGTATCACACTTTATTAATTTACCACTATTAATTACTCACAACACTAATTACACTTACACTCTCACTAAGTAGTCGATTTACGCACGCACTAAAATCCGTAATTAACACTGCACACTATAACACAACACTTGATGAGTCCGTATAATGTCCGCACACACACTTTATAATCACCCGTTAACTCTTCACACTGTTATATCACACTCGACGATCCCTTAGATATCGCTGTATCACTCGCTTCTTCCTTGTAGTCGCAGGTACTTCGCTCTTCGTTCGCTCTTGAGTAGAACACAAGTATACATACATATCAGCCGCCATTTTTAATGTCATTTTAATTACGTAACAATAATATAAAGGATGGTAAAATAAAAATCGGATGAAAGATGCGTTAGAGCGTTAGTCGCGTGTTGGTGGAATTTTATTGCTTTGACAACTTAAGATGGTGGCTGAATGTGCACTCCGAAGCATACAATCTTCTATCTTTTGAAGCACAGCAAGTGTTTCATTATGCACTTTTCCCGCGGGATATGAACCCACGACCCAACGTTCAATCATCATCATTATCATTACAGCCTATAATGTCCACTGCTGAACGAAGGCCTCCCCTAATGATATTCATGCAGGCCGATCCCTAGCAGTTGACATAAATCTGCTACCCGCCAACTTAACCAGGTCATCAGTCCATTTGCGGATCAGCCGACTTCAAGCAAAACCCTTAAATCACTTCGCATGCGTGCGCAGGTTTTCTCACGATGTTTTCCTTCACCGTGAAAGCGTCGGATAAAACGTACATAAACACACAAAATTTAAAATACAATGATCAGTGACGGGATTTGAACCTGCACCTCTTCAAATCGGAAGGCAACACACAAATGTGCTACCGACGCTCCATTTAAGAGATCGATAGAAATGTTTAATTGTACGAATTGAAAACTGGCTATAAAATACTCTGATCCTAATTGTCTGCTCTCCACTGTTGTGGATTGTAGCCCTAATGATTTGATCGGAGCTACTTGAAATTATAGCTTCAATAACTTTTTCCAGCAGCTTCGCTCCCATTTTTAGAGTAAGGCGGTTCCCTTTTCCTAATTTATAACTTCCTGCCATGATAATAACAAAATACTCAATATATTCTTCCACTCCCCATTTTGGAAAGTAGAGGAAAAAAGAGACGAAAACAAGCATAAGTCACTCTCCATCTTTTCAACTCTATCCACTAAAATAATCGCTTTAAATCGTTGCTCCGTTTTGCCGTGAAAGACGGACAAACAAACAGACACACACACTTTCTCATGTATAATGTAGTATGGAAAATCTCATGCTAGCGGCACGGTTAGAGGTCTTTCATCATCATCAGCTTATTACACGTCCCTACCGAGGGTCACAAGCCTCCCCGTATAGTTGTCCATGAGGGCCCAGTACGAATTGGCCGACTTCACACACAATTTATGAATTTTTGGGTCACGCCTACAGAAAAAATTAAAAATTTAAAAAACCCCCGACACAAGAACTTAAGTAATTTCCCTTTAAAAAGTAAAAAATAATAAAAGAAACTTCATGTTAAAGTACCTAAGAATCTATTAATAAATCTAAAAAAAAACGTCGCGTTGGGGGACCGCTCCTAATTATTTCTTTCTTATCTACGAAGTTTTTCATATCAAGTTCAGCCCCCCATTTTTAATTTAATTTTCAACTCATACTTTTTATAGGTAGGTTAAGTTAAGTTAGATTTTAGTATATTATAATTTACTTACTACAATTTAGGGTAAAGCTCGTTCGCTATTTTACTTATTAATTACTAGTTTTTTTTTAAGGTCACATTGTTACTGATTGCAAGTATATTTGCAGTCATTTGGTTACTCTCCCCACTTTCACTCCTCACAACTTTTAAACGGCTCAACCGATTTTCATGAAACATGTCTAAGAACACTCGCACATAAGTAAAAACTAAATTAAATCACTGCATGCGTTCGAGAGTTATGATGCCATTGACAGACAGACAGACACGGCAAACTTATAACACCCCTCTTTTTGCGTCGGGGGTTAAAAACAGAAAAACATCGTGAAGAACACATTGTTTTCTTTCACCGTAAGAGCATCGACATCATCATCATCATCAGCTCATTAAACGTCCCCACCGAGGGGCACGAGCCTACCCGTATAGGGTGATTAGGCCTTAGTCGTCCACGCGGGCCCAGTGCGGATTGGACGACTTCACACACAACCTTTGAATCTCTTCGCAGGCGTGCATGAAGGTTTCCTCACGATGTTTTCCTTCACCGTAAGAGCGTCGGATAACGTACATATATTTTTCGAAAATTCGAAAATACATTGGTACGTGTCGGGATTTGAACCTCAGCCCTCCCGGTAGGAAGGCGACAGTCCACACCACTGAGCCACCGACGCTCTTAATCATCGACATCAACTAATATATAATTTAGAAAATTCCAAAAGATATTGTTACATGGTGGGATTTGAACCTGCAACCTCCAGATCGGTAGGCAACAGTCCACACCTATGAGCCACCGATGTAGAAGACTTTGCTTTGTATATATAACTACATCACTACATGCATCATCTACTTATCATCGGTGCCTACCCCTCTCGGACTAAGACATGAGCTTTATTCATACAAGGCGTTTGGCGCATGGACCGACAGGATTTTTTGGGGGATAATTAGGTGTGGTTATAGATAGTAACGTGGAAACGGACATAGGCTCCTTTATGTATTACTCTAACCCCTCCACTTATATGGGGTTGGAATTTTTTAACTTAACATTTTTAGGTGGACTATATGTCACTCACAAAGAAATTTAGAATCATTTATTTCAGGAATCAATCACCGAAAGATGGACTCTTCTGAGGGGGGAAATTTCATGTTACGGGACTTTCCGCCGTTTTCATGTTTCGCCTTCACCTTTCAAAACAGCACATTAAAAATACTCATAATATTCTGCTTTTGTCACCAGGAAAAGGGACGCCCTATTTAACGCGAGCGAAGCTGCGGGATAAAGCTAGTCAATAATAATCCGAAATATCATTAGTACGAATCCCGAACTATTTTAATATTTAAAACCCCGTTTTTATGACTTTCGCAAAAATATAAATAATGTTCTTGAATAGTTGAGATGTGGGTCCTTTCGGAATCACAATATTCAGCATTTTGAATAATCGAAATTTAAATGTTTCAAAATTTTTGGGTGTTCCCAATAAAAATAAGTATTACTACATAAAATTAAAAATAGAGTTATATACATAAAAATGATCGCAATAAAAAGTATACAATAACTTTAATTCCAACCACTCGGCACGCGGGGGAGCTCCCCCGCTCCCCGCGTGCCGAGTGGTTGAAATTGGAAGGTGCTCCGTTTAAATAAGTAAAGAAAATAGTCTAATGTGCTTATTAAATCACAAGAAGTAAATATATTATTTTAATAAAGGGTTCGTTTTCCCTTTCATGTGACAAAATTCGAGTAAACATTGTTTTGTGAGTGTTATTGCTAAGTTGACAATTTTTGCAATATTCTTATTCTTTGTGACAAGTGGAGTGACGGTGTTCAAATAATTAACAGTGACTCAACCGAAAGAAACACGATAAATCACGAAACACCCCGATCATCCTGCAAAAACTAGTTAAGCATCAACGAGTACATTATTTCAATGACTTATACAGCCATTTAGTGGCGTATTGCGAAGAACAGTAAATTGAGTCCGAGAATCCGTAGTTCAAGTCCAGGCATACAAATATTTTTTTAATAAGCCAAACCTTTTAAATATATTTTTTTTGGTCTTTTAATAACAATCTGTTTACTTTGCTGTCAAGATGAGTTTAAAAAAGGCAAACATTACTTGTGCATACTGTCAACATGTAATTAAAGGTAAACAATACCTGAAGTGTTCTCGTTGTAACTTAACTTACGATCTAAAATGCACAAACAAAGAAAAACTGTACTATCTTATGGACAATGTAAGAAAATCTAAATGGATATGCGATACCTGCAATTACAAAATTAGAACTTCAGTCCAAAACAACAGTACTTCTACTACGCCGGTGCATTCTAAATCCATAATGGGAAAAGGAAAATCACAAGTAAATGTTAACATAATAGATAGAGCGCTAGACAAAAAGAAGTGTAATGATAATATAAAAACCAATGTAGTGCCACCCCGTACATGTTCCCCGCCGAAAGATAGTCATATCACATATCGTAAAAAACAACTCACTTCAAATATACCTACAAGTAACTCATTTGACTCTTTGCAAACAGACATAGATGAATATGAAGATGGGGAATTTTCAAGTAGTACCCCCCAGAAATTAAATAGAAGTTGCCCGGATATTATAATAAAAAGCCATCTAGATTATGAAGCTATGAAGCAAAAGCTCGACAACTTACAGCAAAAATATGAATCCGCTGAAAATCAAATTGAAATCCTTCTATCTGAAAACTTTAGTCTAAAGAAGATAGTTGATGAGTATAAATTGAAAATATGTAACTTGACATCGATTTGTAAGACTATAGAACAACCATCGGCTTCGAAGAGTATATAATAGATTCTACAAAAAAAGCGTCACGTAAAATAAGAAAATTGACCGATCATTCAATAATAAATACGCCAAACACAAAAAATAAATCAGAGAAACTTGCAATAGAAATAAGTAACCGTCAAAAAGTGTATCAAACCAACACGACAAAACCTAAAATCAACATCTTGAGTTCAAATACGAAAAACAATATACTGACATTAGCATTGCATACCTTTAACGATGACTATGATTTGTGTCATTTTAAAACACCCCACCGAGGAATTCTGGACATCTTACAATCAATGGGTGAAAAAATTAAGTCTTTTACATATGACGACTATTGTGTGGTAATGATTGGTGAAAAGGACTTTGAGTCGTCACAAAACTATAATGGGTTAGTAAGAGATATAAGGAATAAACTTATTTCTATAAATAACACAAACATTATATTATGTTTGCCAACATTTAAGTGTAGCCATCAGGCGACGCTATTTAATCGGAGAGTTGAGATTTTTAATAGACAACTATACTTAGACGTACAGTTACATGGATATGCTGTAATTTTGGACTCTAATCTACACCTAACGTATGACGACCAAATGTTTGGTGGTGCCCGTGGTTTCATCAACAACAAGGGAATAAAGAATGTATTAGCATATCTGAAAAATCTGATTGAAGAATTACAATTATATAGCGCTAGTTTCGATCAACTACATCAGTGTGGTGCTTCTAAAGAATTATTTTTTTCGAGAATGATGTGCATCATTTAATGTTTCGAGTAATGCATCAGAACATAGCTAGTGCTCATTCTAAAAGGGATACACTTGAGCTGGTTTTGACAGAGCTAGAAGAGTTTGGAAATGCACCAGATGTGCTGTGTCTGAGTGAGACTTTTCTTAGGGCTGGTCATGAGCGCTCTTTTAGTCTTACAAACTATGAATTAGCTTCTTACTTTAGTAGGCAAAATAAAAGGGGTGGAGTATGTGTTTTAGTTAAGCAGGGCCTTGTTTACAAAACAAACAATATTGTAACTAAATACGCCGTTTCAAAAACATTTGAATGTTGTGCTGTTGACATAAATAATTCAAATTTAATCATAATTTGTCTCTATAGAACCCCATCGTCCAATGTTTTCGATTTTTTAAAAACTCTTGATTCATTATTATATGAATTAAATAAGAATAAAAAAAAACAAATTGCTATCCTTGGTGATTTAAACATTAACATCCTTAAAAGAGATACAGCAACAGATAAATTAAGAGATATAGCTAAAAATTATAATATGGTATTACACATAAATAAGCCTACACGAAGAAACTCTTGTATAGATCATGTCTTAAGTAATATTGAAAATGCTTCAGCTTCTGTCCTCCCTTTAGGCCTATCTGATCACGAAACTGCACAAACTCTTTGCTTTCCAGTAGAGAATAAATCTCATATACCTAAAGTAGCATTTATTTTTAAGAGGAATTACAGTGATTATAATATTAAAAAGTTTAAAAATTGTATTAGTCAACTAATGTTTCATGATGTCTTCTTGAATGATAATGTTGATGCAGCCTTTAATGAGTTCCATGACATACTTTTGTGTTTTTATGATTCATGCTTTCCTAAGATTAAAACAAAGTTACGTCCTGGCAATAGGAAGGAATGGATAACTACTGGCTTAAAAATAAGCTGCAGACGCAAAAGGACACTCAGAATTAAGTACTATAAGTTAAAAACGAAGGTTGCGAAAGATAACTATTTTACCTACGCTAAAGTACTAAAAAAGTGTATTCATCAAGCACAAAGAAATATGAACAATAGATTAATAAAAAATAGTCATAATAAATGTATGGCTGCCTGGAACGTTATAAAAAACATAGACAGAAATAGCGATAAACGAGAAATTGACAAAATACGCTATAACGGTAATACGTTTACGGATCCATTAGACATTGCTACAGCCTTTAACACGTATTTTATAGGGTCCTCTAATAAAATAGTTCAACGTAAGTCAGATAATAAGTTAAAAGCTAACTCAAATAACTCTGGCCATTCCATGTACCTAAAGCCAATGACTGATGAAGAAGTAAAGAAACAAATACAAACATTAAAAAATACTAATTCTGAGGGTCCTGATGAAATTTGCACTAGTGTTTTGAAGGCATGCCTTGTTGAGCTGGCGCCTGTATTGACCTATTTAATAAACCTGTCGTTCAAATCAGGAAAATATCCAGAACGTCTTAAGTATTCGCTTGTAAAACCAATACATAAAAAAGGTGACATAAACGATATTGAAAATTACAGACCGATCACACTGGTATCTATACTTGCAAAAATTTTTGAAAAGTGCATGTATTCAAGGCTAATTAGCTATTGTGACGATTTCAAAATAATCAATAGAGACCAGTATGGCTTCCAGAAGTCAAAGTCAACTACTCTTGCTATGTTTACTCTGGCAGGTGAAGTTTTAAAAAATGTAGACCAAAAAAAGATTACAACTGCATTGTTCCTGGATATGTCAAAAGCATTTGACTTAGTTAATCACAATAAATTGCTTTTGAAGTTAGAAACCATAGGTGTAAGGGGCCTACCTCTTCAATGGTTTAAGTCATACTTGCAGGATAGGCAGCAATCAGTTGTTATTACACAACAATGTCCAAAGTTAAACATTAAAGGCTCTCATCAATCTGAATATGTTAGAAATAAATATGGTGTTCCACAAGGTAGTGTTTTGGGGCCACTTTTGTTCTTAATTTATATTAATGATATTACAAATGTAACACTGTACAGGACTATTTTATTTGCTGACGATGTATCAATTATTGTGACAAGTGATCTAAAAGATGGTTTGACGAAGCATGAGGCTGACATTAACAAAACACTTAGTGAGATAATTGAATGGGTTGACATTAATAATTTACAAATTAATTTGAATAAAACTAATTACATACAATTTAATAATTTTAAAAATCTAAATATTATTTACAAGGATACTTATGTTGAACAAGCTGATATTGTAAAATTTCTAGGTGTCCATATAGATACAAATATAAATTGGAAATCACAGTACATGTAGTGTGTGATAAACTAAACCGTTTTGTGTACGTCCTCAAAAGACTTCGTCATATAACGGATCAATCCACAATATTAACAGCCTATCATGCTTATGTCGCCTCGATATTGCGATATGGAATAGTACTCTGGGGTAATAGCGTTGATGTTCATAGAGCGTTTGTAGCCCAGAAAAAGTGTGTACGAGCTATAGTAGGCATACCACCCCGCCATTCATGTAAACCGTTTTTTAAGGAACTCAAGTTATTAACTTTGCCAAGTCTTTATATATTTGAAATGTGTAAATTTGTTAAAAACAATAAAACTCTTTTCCACAGGGCTTGTGAAATCTACCCTAGAAATAAAAGACACCCAAATAAGCTTGTTCTAAACTTTACTCCTAGAACTACACATTTTATGAAAAATTGTTTAAATTTAAGTATTAAAATTTACAACGGGCTTCCCGAATATATTAAGAATCTGAATCCTCCATTATTTAATAAAAAATTATATGATTGGCTTTTAGATAGGAATTATTATAGTGTTAAAGAATATCTAGGAATACAGTGACATTTTTACTATGATTTAAGTTTGACATTGTTTACATAATTGAAGTTTGACATTGTTTACATAATTGAAGTTTGACATTGTTTACATAATTGAAGTTTGACATTGTTCACATAATTTAAGATGATTATATATATTTACACGCCATTGAAATGGCGAAGCATGTTGATCAAATATTGTTATGACCACCAAAATGTACCATGTTTCTAGTAAATAAATGATATTCTATTCTAAATTAAATTAAGAGCGTCGGTGGCTCAGTGGTGTGGACTGTCGCCTTCCTACCGGGAGGGCTGAGGTTCAAATCCCGACACGTACCAATGTATTTTCGAATTTTCGAAAATATATTACGTTATCCGACGCTCTTACGTTGAAGGAAACATCGTGAGGAAACCTTTATGCACGCTGCGAAGAGATTCGAAGGTTGTGTGTGAAGTCGTCCAATCCGCACTGGGCCCGCGTGGACGACTAAGGCCTAATCACCCTATACGGGTAGGCTCGTGCCCCTCGGTGGGGACGTTTAATGAGCTGATGATGATGAATAACTTAAAATAAATACTCAATAATAATAATACTCAAACTACGTAGGTAACCATACAATGAAACAATACTTAATACTTTTGGTGTATGTGAGAGTAATGCGTAAAGTGTACTCGTGTGAACAAGAATGAATTTTGCGTTGACGGTATTCCATACATGAGCATGTGAAACAGGTGTTGTTCATTGAAATTTCAAATTTCTTACCACCTTTTGTATTTATTTTAGTATCACCTGAACAAATTTGTACACAATTAGAGTGTCTTGCTTGAGTATTAATAAGAGGTCTTAGGCGAAAACGAACCAAGTTAGGCAGTTTTTTTATTTTAATATCTTTTAGAGTATAGAATAGGAAAACGTTTATTTGACTACAGAAACAAGTATAGTTAAACAGATGATACAAAAAAATAAATATCCTTTTCACAGGGCAAGCTTTTTTTTGGTCGTCTTGGCAACAACTTAGGTCACATACCCAATTCCAGCTTTTCAGCACGTCAGGTATTGCTATGGTTACAAATAATAAAATTTTCAAAATTTTTGTTATAGATTATACTTAATCTTGTCCAATTCAACTGAGGGAGAGAACAAATAAAGATATTTTATTATTATTTATTTTTACATAAACCTTTTATCACCCCTTTCTGAGGGCTTGTGATCAGGACGAA
The DNA here is from genome assembly GCA_019425675.1 of Leucinodes orbonalis. NCBI lineage: Eukaryota > Metazoa > Arthropoda > Insecta > Lepidoptera > Crambidae > Leucinodes > Leucinodes orbonalis. The sequence goes on from PQWD01001946.1 coordinate 102,605, forward strand.
AGTGGTTTTTGTTATTACAGGGAGAACAATGTTCGCATATATTATTAATTTGGCTGGATTCCATATTTTATCTTGTAGCCATGCTGAAAGGTTGCTCTCTGAATAAAAAGTAAATCACAGTTGAATTTGTTCAATGCATATCTTCTAGATTTTCAGCAAATGTCTCTATGATGCTTCAAAACATATTTTTTAAAATATTTTATTTTATTTTTACATTTTAGGAAAACTTACAGCTAATGTTATTTTAGACACATAATAAATATAAATATTGAAGGCCAATTAAAAGTTTCCACATATAACACAAAGTATAAAGTTAAATTTTTAACCCAAAAACAACGGTACACTATTGCTGCATAAAAAAATGTTTGCAAGTTGCCGCTTAAGTTGCAAGGTTGTAGTATTAAATAAGTCAACATCTACACTTTAAGTTAAGTCATTGAAACACCTGCTTGCTCTCACTAAATAAGAATTTTGTCTATAATTAGATTTTACCGGTGGGACGTACAGAGTGCACTGTCTCCTCCCTCCACGACATGGAGTTCTAAGACCGATTCGCTCCAAAGCTCGGACAATCAACTGTTCCATTTGAGATACCAAGGAGAAAAACAAGATCAGCAACACGTCTTCTCTCACTAAGTGGTAGAATATGGAACTTTTGACAACGATTCCTATAACCAGCTATATACGTTCTAGGCCTAAATTGTAAATAACGTAGGAAACGCTGCTGTATCTTTTCAATGCGTGAAATATATATATTATAGCCCGGGTTCCAAATTTGAGAAGCGTATTCTAAGTGACTACGCACAAACGAACAATAAAGAATTTTGAAGGTTTTTACTAAGTGAAAATCAGATGATATTCGTAACATAAAACCAAGTGCCTTAGAAGCTTTAGTAATAATATTATTAATATGGGACTCAAAAATTAATTTTGTATTAAAAGTAACTCCTTAATCACGAATGCATGTAACTCTTTGTATTCTTAAATTTGTTTTACCGCACACTTGTGTTTGTGTAAAAATGTTTGATTCATTACTGTATAATCTATCCACTAGTTCTGTATATAATCTTGAAGACCATTCATTGGACACATTATCTGTGAATATTTTTTCTCAAAACTTGAACATGAAATTCTTTTACGGTAAGTTTTTATTTCATACTAGCTTTTGCCCGCGGCTTCGCCCGCGTCATATTCGGGATAACAAAATTATTCTGTTTCCGTTACCAGGAAAGTGGAACCATCCACTTTCCTGGTAACGAAAATAGAATAATTTTAACACAGCAACACTGCTTCTTCTTTTTTTAAGGCTTTTATGGCTGATTTGCAAAAACTTCAATATGCAAGATTTATTGCTCATGACAAATAGCCATCATACTTATTTTTAGCTTTCTACCTTATAAACTGTTTATTAAACTTGTAAAAAAAAATATGTATACATATATATACATAGAAATACTCCGCCCAAGTTGAGGAGTCCATTTCCAAAAAAGGATCTCCTCCCTCCCCCCCCCCCCCCCCAAATTAAAAGGTTTTGGGGTCTAATTCCGAAAAAAAAACATATATACATTTATATATATCACTAATTACATATCTAACTGTATCCCCTAAAACTTTCCTGACAATAGTGGTTGAGTGGAAGGCTACCTGCTTTTGCATAATGTGTATGTTTATATTTGATTCTTTATATATATATATATATATCCGGTATAATATTCCCCCTTCCCCTCTCTTTTTTTCCCCCCGCTTTTGTGTCCGATTTCCAAAAAAAGAAAAATGAAAGATTTATTGTTCGTGACTTACAGCCCTCATACCAATTTTTAGCCTTCTACACAGATTTAATAATATATACTATACAGATGATGCATCCCATACTACAAAAACGTGACCACCTACGGAAGCTATTTGAGGAAGCTATTTTTAACTCACTTTATTCTCACTAGATGCCACAAGGTCCGTGACCTGGTGCTTATAGCAAGATTCGCGTAGACAGATTAAACTGATATTTGAAAATCCGGTAGGTGGCGTAAAAACACAGTTATTAATTAATCACAGTTCTAAATAAGGACGGCAACAGCGCATTTATTGTTTATTCTTACGGCGCGTGCGCTTTGACAGAGCGGCAACGTCGCGCGTTAGTGCGCTCTTCCGAATCCGATCCGACTAAAATGTAATTTCTCAAACCAAACATTTTGATAGGCATAGGTAGATAGGTATCTATGTATATTTGACGCGCGCGTCGTGCGTGGCGTGTGTAGTATTGTGCAAATTTAATTGCAATTAAGAATTGATTAATTGTGACGTTGCAATTAAACAATGAATTTATTGTTGATTGTGAACCAATAACAAATGAATTTCCAGGTTTTTTAATTAAACTTTTATTAAATAAAACTATTACTCATTATTATTTCAAAAATATAGAATATTATATAGAATTGAGCAGTAAGCCGTTGGTTCCAGGCCGTGCAAACCTTTATTCGTGCGGTGGGGGTTATTAGAGGAGGCTCTTATTATATATTAATAAATATCCACTGATATACACACAGCGCCATCTTGCCGCAAGTTAAGCGTGAAGCCTGTATTATGTATGAGTTCTAAACATACTTATACACTTTTTTTGTAAATAATATAAAAGCCAGATATTTTGTGAACGAAAAGCATCTTATGTAGGTATATAGCTGCAAGAGCGGTCTTGAATGGAAGCCATCAACGGCGACGATATATTTATCAAAGGACAAAGGATACAAACATAAGGACTTAAGCGCCGTGCAAGACGCGTCACTTACGCGTTTTCTTCAAAATACTTATTAGTGTTTTGAATCAATGGTCACTTATTCCACACTTGTAATGTTTTTTATGTTTTTGTTATATTTAGTTTTCGACACTATATTAAATTGCGTTTTTAATTTGCTAAGGAACTGATATAATTTATTTTTTTCAATATCAATACCGGTGAACTGAATTTATTTTTGAAGACGGAAAGTAAAGGAAGGCTCTTCGTTCCAGCGTTAGGACGGTAACTTATATATGCATATCAATATATATGCGGTACTACATATTATGCCAAAATAACAATGTTTAAAATTTTTGTCAGACTGTCAGTTTGTTCCGGGTAATCTGTGAAACGGCTTGACGTATTTGGACGAGACTTTTTTGGCAGGTAGCTGATGTAATAAGGAAAAACAGGGGCTGCTTTTGAACCGACTTAAAAAAAGGAGGTTACTCGATTCGACCTTGGCAAAAAAACGGTACCCTTATAAATTCGTCAAGTCTGTCTGTCTGTCCGTCCGTATGTCATATCCTTTTTTCTCCGAAACTATAAGAACTACACTATTCAAACTTTGTAGATATATGTATTCTGTGAACCGCTATAAGGTTTTTACAAGAAACTTGAAAAAATATTAATATATTTTGGGGTTTCCATACAGTGAACTGAAAAAAAATATTTTTTTCATCGACCCCCCCGTTTGGTGTATCAATGTGTATAGATCTTGAAAAATGGTATCGAGGTTTATAATATCATTTAATAACTTGAATATTTTGCGCGAGAGACATTTTCAAAGTTGAAAAAAGTGTGTTAGAAATTAGAGGAGGGCTCTAATTTCTAAACTATGGGCTTGATAAAATAAAAAATGATGTACATAACCATAAAATCTGACAATGAAATTTAGTTTAAGCGATTTCTGATGTGAAGTTTTTTTATACGTCATAAATGGTGAACCACTATTTTCTCATAATAAAGCTGTAGTAGATGCCTAAGTAAATAAATAATATTTTTTTCTATGTAACTTACTGCTGCGGAACCCACCACTATCCGACTCGCGCTTGCCCAATTTTTTTACGTTTGTTCGCATATATCTTCGTCGTTTATGAACTGATTTTATGATTATTTTTTTGTTGGAAAGAGGATAGTCCAGAGGTGGTTCCAAGATAAGGAAATAAGGGTTTGATGAGTGGTGACCAGAGAAATTGAACATTTAAAAATCGACTCATATCAACTATTACTTCATGTAATCATTACATGATCACTTATTCTCAAAAATTTTCAGACAAAACATACAGACTTCAAACTGAAAATCTACAGAGATATGTTTAGCCAAATAGAAATGCTTAAATAATTCTTCATAATTTTTATGTCGGTGCCAAACAAACTACCTACCTATATTAAATTATAAAGCTAAAGAGTGCGTTTGGCTCCGACATCAAAATTATGAAAGAATTATTTAACCATTTCTATCTGGCTAAAATTTATTTTTAGTTTTAAATCGGTATTTTTTTCCTCAAAGTTCAAAAAACGTAGCCAAGTCGTATTTGTAGTTTTAACGATAAATTTAAGCAGAAGCAAGTTTTAAGAAGTACAAACAAAGTAAGAATAAAATTTAAAACTTTTAGTTGAGTTGCGTTTAGTTCGACCCATCTAACATGCAATTTTATTTTGATTGCACTGCATATTTCATGTTTTTATTATTCCCATTTACAATTCATAAGTAGTCTTTTTATCAGTGTTCATTAAAAAAGCAATTTGTTATAAAAACATTATAATAGAAAAGCTGATTCAACACATCTAATAACACATTAACTGTGATAAAATTAAACGCAGTTTGCTCGCTCAAAGTGTACACGTGCAAGCGCCATCTATTAACTCTTTTTTTTGTTGCTGCAACCGTGCTTTCGATAATTGTGGTGGTTCCTTTTACTGCCGTTACCGGTACTGTCGCAAATCTTTAAAAAACTTTTATTTATTAGTAAAAAATGTTTTTTATATGATTGTTGATTGAATTAAGGAAATATTGATTTTAGGAATAATAAATATTTGATAATACTGCATTTTAAAGTGTAAGCAAGATAAACTGATACAAGTAACGCCATCTATCGAAACTTCGTAGGAAGCTCACGGACAATATTAGGCGATGGGACCCCGTGCTTCTACCTTAAAACTGCGGAAAATCGGATATGATATTTCCTCCCCTATTTGAAGGGTTTGGGGGTGGATTTAAAAAAACGAAAAAATATGACATATTTTTCATTTATGACAAATAGTCCGCATAAAAAAATTTCAGCGTCGTACTACAAAAATTGCGGAATGTTCCAAACAAACTTCAAATTTTAGGGAAGTGGGGGTTGAAAATGGGACAAAAAGTAGCCTAAAACCTATTCTAGGTTACTTTCTATCAACATACCAAGTTTCAATAAAATCTACGTTAAAACTGCGAAAAATTGGATATGATACTTGCTCTTGCTATGATACTTATTTGGGGGTGGATTTTTGAAAAAAAAAATGCCCTATTTTTTCTCGTCTGACAAATAGTCCGCATACTACATTTCAGCGTCGTACTACAAAAATTGCGGAATTTTCCATACGAACTTCCGATCCCCATTTTAGGGAAGTGGGGGGTGAAAACGGGACAAAAAGAAGCCTGAAACCTATTCTAGGTTACCTACTATCAACATACCAAGTTTCAATAAAATCCGTTTTGCCGTTTAGGCGTGAAAGCGTAACAAACAGACAGACAGACAGAGATACTTTCACATTTATAATATTAGTATGGATTTTTGAACGTCCAATCATCATCGTTGGTGTCATATAATAAAAGGCAATGATTATTTTTTTAATTTATTATAGTAAACAAAACGTTACTGAATTTCTTTATATGTACTCGCAGGTAGACTCGGTACCAGGTGGTAGATTAGAAACTTAGTTGACTAGGTACGTACCACCGCAGTGCCAGATATCGTTCCTAGAAATTTGAGTGTTTTGCACTTCTGTGATTCGGGATAAGGGAACTGTAGCTGATATAATTATCGGAAATAAGTGAATTTAAACCTTTCGTGGTGGTGTGTGTGTATGAGTGTATAAAAACAACAAGCGTAAATTGTAAATTATCATTTGGCTTTAAAATAATAATACTATTATTTGTCTTACAAGTTATTTACACAGCTGGAAATTTAAAACGAAATGATATAATTCGTCTATTCTATAAGGTATTATATTATGTAATATGATGCTTCATCATTCATCAACGTCTTTCGTCTTTACAGCCTAAAATGTCCACTGCTGAACGATGGCCTTTCCTTATAATTTTCACGCGGACCGATCCCTAGTAGTTGACATCTATCCATCTGCTACCAGCCACCTTAACCGGGGGCTTACCGCTATCTCTTAAAACAGTATTACTGATGATATTCTGTATATATAAAGGCAGATACGCCACCCGTGCCTCCACCACCCGAGGCCAATTAACGTTAAGGTTTTATCTGTCATAAATGTTTTAATTCATTCTTCCCTGGTGTGAACATGCGAGGGCCTTTATGGGTGCGAGTCTGCAACGGAATATTTTCCTATGGGGCTACAGAAATTCAAATAAAATTCCTTAAAGACCTCTGTTGTCATTGAAAAAAGGTAAGATCTGTAAGTTTCTTAGTTTAATTCGGAATACAAAATTTGATTGAAACATAATAATCGGCTTAAAGAGTCGGTGGCTCAATGGTGTGGACTGTTGCCCTCCTACCGGAAGGGCTGAGGTTCAAATCCTGCCACGTACTAATGTGTTTTAGGATTTTCGAAAAGTATATGTACGTCATTTGACGCTCTTACGGTGAAAGAAACCTGCTCACGCCTGCGAAGAGATTCAAAGGTTGTCCGTGAAGTCACCCAACCCGCACAGGACCCGCGTGGACGACTAAGGCCTAATCACCCTATACGGGTAGGCGCGTGCCCCTCGGTGGGGACGTTTAATGAGCTGATGATGATATTAATATGTTGTCATTTTACAGGACTTATGTTCCTTCTGGGGCTGATCATGATCGCGCTAGCCCAAGAAAACGATTTCAATGGGTGCCCGATTGCCGATTGTCCCCGTAAATGTCCCAAAAAGCAAAAACTCGCTTGCACACCGGAATGTTGTTACAGAAACCAGTGCTAGTAAGTACACCAGTCAAACTACATTCAATATTTTGTACCTTCTGAATTAAAATTGATGAAAGATGGACGGATGATCTGGTTAAGGTGGCGGGTAGCAGATGGATGTCAACTGCAAGGGATCGGTCCGCGTGGAAATCATTAGGGGAGGCCTTCGTTCAGCAGTGGACATAATTGGGCTGTAATGATGATGATGAATGATAAATTAAAATTAATTATTGTTTCACCGTAAATTCTGTAATCCCACGTGTCCCCATTGAGCATGTCCTCACTGCGAGGACAAGTGGGAATTTGTTCAAAACAACGTCTCTATTCCCCATTTGAACAATTGCCCTACACTTCCCTTTACCTACCAGTTGCCAGATGGAAGTGGCAAATTTCTTTTTTTTATTTTCTTTTGTCTTTAGATATCGAATAAAGTGGTAGGGGATACTAATTTAAGAAATGCGAATGTGACTTGAACTGTTACTTTTTCACGACTAAACAAATTAATCGATTTTGGTGTTTTTAACCCCCGACGCAAAAAGAGGGATGTTATAAGTTTGACGTGTCTGTCTGTGGCATCATAACTCCCGAACGCATGCAGTGATTTCAATTTAGTTTTTGTTGTATAAAAGGTGACTTATGTGCAAGTGTTCTTAGACATGTTTGATGAAAATCAGTTGAGCCGTTTAAAAGTTGTGAGGAGTGAAAAACTAGTAATTAATAAGTAAAATAGCGAACGAGCTTTACCTTAAATTGTAGTAAGTAAATTATAATAGACTAAAATCTAACTTAACCTAACCTACCTATAAGAAGTATGAAATAAAAATTAAATAAAAACTTTAAAAAACCCCCGACACAAGAACTTAAGTAATTTCCCTTTAAAAAGTAAAAAATAATAAAAGAAACTTAATGTTAAAGTACCTAAGAATCTATTAATAATTCTAAAAAAAAACGTCGCGTTGGGGGACTGAACTTGATATGAAAAATATCGTAGATAAGAAAGAAATAATTAGGAGCGGTCCCCCAACGCGACGTTTTTTTAGAATTATTAATAGTTGGTAAGTGATTCATGTCGTATGAATCGTGAAGACGTTATCTTTTATATTCAAATGTTGCCTTTGACCAATCCTCACTTGGCCCGCGTGGACGACTAAGGCCTGTACACCCTATACGCGTAGGCTTGTGCCCCTCGGCAGGGACGTGTTATGAGCTCATGACTTATTGTAGACAAACACTACTATAAAAATATCTAAATTTTTGTTCATTTAATAATGTAATTTATGTCTTATAAAGGTATAGCGTAAACACAATGGAAAAAATGTACTTCTATATACTCAAATATACACAAACGTCGATGACTCAGAGCGTCGGTGGCTTAGTGGTGTGGACTGTCGCCTTCCTACCGGGAAGGCTGAGGTTCAAAACCCGACACGTACCAATGTATTTTCGAAAATTTATGTACGTTATCCAACGCTTTTACGGTGAAGGAAAACATCGTGAGGAAACCTTCATGCACGCCCGCGAAGAGATTCGAAGGTTGTGTGTGAAGTCGTCCAATCCGCACTTGGCCCGCGTGGACGTCTAAGGCCTAACCACCCTATACGGGTAGGCTCGTGCCCCTCGGTGGGGACGTTTAATGAGCTGATGATGATGATACACAAACGTCGCTGGGAGTAAATGCTTTATCTACTCGTATTTCAAATTATACTACATACTAGGAGTACTAGGTGTTTTGCCTACTCAATCACTGTAATTAAACGTTGCACTTCACGTATTAATTTTACTGCTCCATTAGGTACCTATTATCGTGTGTTACTTGTACCCGTTACTGCTGGCTATCTGACACTCTTACGGCAAAGGAAAATATCGTGAGGAATCCTGCACACGCCTACGAAGAGATTCAGAGGTTATGCATGAAGGCGTCCAACACGCACTGGGCTCGCGTGGACGATTAAGGCCTAATCACACTATACGGGTAGGCTCGTGCCACTCGTTGGAGACGCTTAATGAGGTGATGATAATGATGATGATGAATAGTACCCTATTGCTGTACTGCTGCTCTTTGACCTCGCCCAATGGTTTGCGGGGGGGATAAGATAGATTCTGCTTAAATGAGCAAGATCATTTGCCCATATATACACCTTTATTAAAGTATTTTTAATCTGATTATTAATCAATTTGTAAAATACACGAAATCTTTTTTAAAAAGTGTATATATTTTTTTTTGTCATTTTCAGCCTCGAGTGTGCTTTACAAAAGTTAAAAGGGCAAAGGATCAAACAGTAATTTATGTTGAAGACGACTATGAAAATTTAATATTATTTTATACATTTTAAACTATGTTTTTGGATAAATATGTAATACGTAACTGTTGTTTTTTTATGTATTTTTGAAATACTTATAATTACGAATGTATATGTGAGGTGGAAACTTGGGGCAGCATGATCCGCCCCTGATTTGACACGTTGCCAATTGATAGCAAACGCTGTAGAAAGCTTCATAAGGAAAGTAGAGGACGAAGATATCTGACGCAAACTGTGAAACACGTACGTGCAGCAGTTAGCAACACATTTTTGTGTTTATTTGTTTCCACGTTCAAACTATTTATTTAACAATGTATGCACACACAAAAAAGACTAAACACAATAAACGTGGAAAAGTACGTACAAAGGCACAGCTAATTTCACAATGAAATTTCTTTCAGCTGGCCAAAACAAAAGGAAACAAAGTAAGAAAAGTAGGCAAGTGTATACAAATAATAAAATAAAAATACACATATATGAAATATATATATATGATTATGGATAAATACATGGATCATACCTGCCTAGAAACAGCCTATTCACTCTTGCCTTGAAGACGGCCAGGTTGTAATGATTGGAGAACACATAGGGATGCAAAAAGGCTTCATACCTTTGCCGAGCGCATTAGGCACGAGGCACCATGGCGCGCTGTGTGGATAAATGGAATTTCAACCACGTAAAGATGAAACGCTCGCCTGTGTCTTGTATATTAATCTTAAAGTTAAACTAAAGAAATCTAAGGCCCGTGTTCTAGAACGAGACTCAAGTGTTGATAATCACTTAAATAACGTGAACTCTCTTCAACCTATTGCAGTCCACTGCTGGACATTAGACAATTCATTCGACTAAACACATACAATTTAAACCATTAAAGTTGTACCGGATTACCAAAAAGTTGGATTCTAAAGTATCGTTATGTCAAAATTAATATAGTTGAGGCACACGTGAACTGATTGTCAGAATATAAAAGTTATAATCAATATTCTTTTTGTTTTAAGTTTAACATTAGGACATTTGGCCACCATCTTATCTGATGTTAAGTGATGATGCTGCCGAAGATGGATCATGCCTTGGACGATCACCATGTAGTCAAATATACATTCAAATCAATAATAAAATAGAAAAGGTTTGTTGTATAATTGTTTGATAAAATCAACATGTCTTTACATAAAAAATATGCAAAATTGATTTGTTTGTTATTTTACAGATAAATAGTTTAATTATTCGAAAACTTTATCATAATCATAACGTTTAAATAGCTGTCAGCGCCATCTATGACATATTTGTGCAATTAGTACATTAGAAGTTATTGTAAATCATTAATGTTGTCAAATGATTGAAAACAAAATAAGTAGTAATGTAAAAATTGCACATAAATCTGAATAGATGGCGTTAATAGCTATTTACATCATGAAAGTATTGCGAATCCCAAAACTAACTAGTCGAATGTTTTTTTTATGTTACAGCGGGCAAACGAGCAGGCGGCTCATCTGATGGTAAATGACTCTGTCGCCTATGTACACTTGCATTACCATAGGGCAAAGAAATGCTTTGCCGGCCTTTCAAGTGGGAATACGCTCTCTTCTTGAAGGACGCCAGATCGTATCGCTCAGGGAATAAGTCAAATGGTAGCTGATTCCACAGTTTCGTCGTCCGTTATGCATATCCTGCTCAATATCTCTGTGCTCGTCGCTGATCGGAAGGTTCTCGAATTGGGGCCTGAAAATGCGGCGATATGGATCCTGTAAAGGATGGTACGGCAGTGTTTGCTTCGCGCTCGACTTGGCGGGGCACTGCCGTGCCCCCAGATCAATAATAGTTAGTTTATTATTATTATCTGTCAACACTGCCTTGCGATCATCACCCGAGACGGTATAAGTGTCACGATTAGTGGCGGTGGCAGAATAAACATTTACTAGATTTAGGCTGACATTAAGAAAATGATGAATGTAATATATTTTTATACTTTATAATAGACTAAATGTTATTATGTGCCTTCCTAAAACAGTGTTCCTTTGGAGAGAAGCTGGTTATTATTCCTTGCCGAATAGTCTATGGTTTATAATACTCACCAAAAGTCTCTGGTTCCCTCTTAGTTTACCTTATCCTCTTACCAGCTAGCGCAACCTTCCTTGTGAATTGGCGAGTTGAAAACTGTCTTCATAGCCTTCCATCATCAGTAAGGACTTGCTGGAACATTGAATTTTATTGAAAATGAAAATGAAAAGTGTTTATTCAGTTTAGGTCCTTATAGAACGCTTATGAATAAATTATATAATAAATTCGACATAATATATAATAAATGTTTCGTCGGAATGCAAAAAAGTTATATTATCTACTACTACTAACAATCCATACATTGCTTATGTAGGTTGAAGCAGGTGTTGTTCATTGAAATATCGCATTTCTTACCACCTTTTGTCTTTTTTTTAGCATCACCTGAACAAATGTGTACACAATTTTATTAGTGTCTTGAGTTTTAATAAGAGGTCTTAGGCGAAAATAAACCAAGGTAGTTTTTATTTATTTAAATATTATAAAAAGGTTTATTTGACCACAAAAACACAATAAGTTAAACAGAAAATACAAAAAAATGGCTTACTTAGTCCGAGTCGGACCCGCGCATGAAGGGTTCCGCAATAGCAAGTAACATAAAAAAATATTTTTATTTACTTAGGCACCTACTACAGGCACGACAGCTTTACACACACACACAGTTTATGACATAATCTAACCAAATTTCGTTGTTAGATTTCATGGTATATATATAAAGGGAATAACGAAACAGCAATCCATACATATTATTTCTTTATGTATGGCAATTTGTTGAAATTAGGGTTTGTACGATTAAGCTGTGCAGATTCAGAAGCTTGACTCTATTGAGATCTGATACCTTTTACACAGGGCAAGCCCCGTCTCAGCTTAGGCTGCCGTAAACGTATGTCACGTGCAGTCGTATTTAAAACGATTATATAAGCTTCACTTGTAACTACTAAGCTGTCAAGGCCATCTGCGGCCGAAAGCAGAAGCCAATTCGAAAAAAAAATACGGGAAAATCTCAATTTGATACACATACCGGTCTTTGTTAAGGATGAAATTTTGCACACGCTCTGATAAAAAACCATGCTAGTGATGGTTAACTCGAGTACCTCACTCGAGCCAACTCGAGTTAGCCGTAACTCGAATCCACTCGAGTTGAATTCTCTCTAACTCGAGTTCGAAAACCGAATGGAATCGATATGGAGCGAAGTTTTCCGATCAAAAATAATAATAATAAAAATAAATTCGAGCCTTAAAAATTTTAATAAATGATTCGATTTCAAACAATAACTTTTTGTTTCTTTAGTTAGTAGGCATAACTCTCCCAATACATTATAAATAAATAATATAAAAAATAAAGAATTGAACTGATAAAAATATAATTTGTTTTTTGAAGTATTTATGCCAAGCTGAGGGAATAATTAAGAAAAAACTCAGAAAAACATTTACTTGTCCATCCAGTTAACTCGAGTTACGTAATACGAGTTCAACTCGAGTTACGTAATTCGAGTTCAACTCGAGTTACGTGGATTCTAACTCGACTTAAATCGAGTTTTGTTTTTTCCGAGTTGGCACATCACTAAACCATGCCTAGTTATAGAACGTCATTACAAATCCAATATGGCGGCCTCGTTAAGATGGCAGACTGGCTGTTTGAAATCTACCCCCATGATATGGGCATCAAATGAAAGGGTTCGCTGACAGGAATACAAAAAAATAGTCACGTGACTTAAATCCAATAAGGCGGACATCCAAGATGGCGAATAGGCTGTTTGGAATCCACCCACATGATATGGGTATCAAATGAAGAGGTTTGCTGTCATTAAATAAGTAAGTGAAGGAAAACATCGTGAGGAAATCTGCGCACGCCTGCGAAGAGATTCAAAGGGTGTGCGTGAAGTTCTCCAACTCGCACTGGGCCCGCGTGGACCACTAAGGCTCATTCACCCTGTACGGTTAGGCTCGTGCCCCTCGGTGGGGTCGTGTAATGAGCTGGTGATGATGATGAAATTAGTAAGTAATAAATAGAGTTTTAATAATTACAGATTTAAAAGTATGAAATAATATACATTTAGAAAATTTGGAATAACAAAACATACATGAGTTTTAATCTGCTATGACACGTATTTGAGTAACTGTTCGAAGTGCTCGCTACCTCTTAAAATATTATAATAGTAATATTAGCCTTGCCATTTTTAAATCCAAATACCTAGTAATTTTGTCTAACAAAAACTTTGAAATATCAGAGTAGCATTATTTCACGGAAGGTAGCAAATAGTACAAATAAGGTTGCTTTTTAGCACCAAATTTGTCTGGATTCCATATTTGCTGAAACCATGCTGAAAATAAAAAGTAAATCACAGTTGAATATTTCAATGCAAATCTTCTAGATTCGTAGCAAATGTCTCAAAGATGGTTCAAAATATATTTTTAAATTCGACACTTGTTTTACCGTATTTTGTGTTTGTGATGAAAATGATTGATTCATTACTGTATAATCTATCCACAAGTTCTGTATATAATCTCGAAGTCCATGAATTGGACACATTTTTTGTCCATTTTTTATCTCAAAACTTGAACATGAAATTCTTTTACGGTAAGTTTTTTATTTTATATTTTTGAACGTTCAACGTTCAGTTCAAGCATTGTTAATTATTATCATCGTTGGTGTCATCTAGTAAAAGGCAATAATTATTATTTTAATTAATTATAGTAAACAAAACGTTATTGAATTTCTTTATATGTACTAGGTGGTAGACTCGGTACTAGGTGGTAGATTAGATACTGAGTTGTCTAGGTAGGTACCACCGCAGTGCCAGATATCGTTCCTTGAAATAGGAGTGTTTTGCACTTTTGTTGTACGGGATGAGGGAACTGTAGCTTGTAAAATTATCGGGTAGAAGGTAACTTTAATCCTTCGTGGTGGTGGTGTGTACATGAGTGTTAAAAAATACCATGCGTAATTTGTAATTTATCTTTTTTAGGGTTCCGTAGCCAAATGGCAAAAACTGAAACCCTTATAGATTCGTCAAGTAGGTCTGTCTATCCGTCTGTATGTACACCCTTTTTTCTGCAAAACTATCTTTATTCTGTAAACCGCTATTAGGTTTTAATAAGAAAATTAAAATTTTATTATATATTTTTGGGTTCCCCATACATTGAACTGAAACTGGAAACTGAAAACATACATTGATATTTTTTTTATTGCACAATACGGGGTATCAATGTGTAGATCTTGTATAATTAATCAATAGTTTGTGGAAAAAGTGTGTGTCCCCCCCCCCCTCTAATATCTAAACTATGGGGTTGATTAAATCGAAAAAAATACGAACATGACCATAAAATCTTATCTTCTGGTTGGTGTTTTTATACGGCATAAACGGTGAACCACTATTTTTTCATATAAAAGTTGTAGTAGGTGCCTAAATAAATAAAACATATTTTATTTTATGTTATTTGCTGCTGCGGAACCCTTCACAGGTGAGTCCGACTCGCGAATGGCCCATTTTTTATTCTTTAATAAAATAACACAATTATTTTTCTTATAAGTTATTTACACAGTTGGAAATTTCAAACGAAATGATAATTATAATAAGTCTATTCTATTAGGTACTCTTTTATGTAATGTGATGCTTCATCATTCATCATCATTATTACAGAAAAACAATTCCACTGTTGAACGAAGACCTCCCATCTATACTATCTATACTAATATTATAAAGTTGAAGAGTTTGTTTGTTTGATTGTTTGTTTGTTTGTTTGTTTGAACGCGCTAATCTCAGGAACTACTGATCCGATTTGAAAAATTCTTTCAGTGTTAGATAGCTCATTTATCGAGGAAGGCTATAGACTGTATCTCATCACGCTAGAAGTAATAGAAGCGGAGCAGCAAAGAAAATCCGGGGGGAAATTTTCATACTTGGAGATTCCGCTGCGTACGCTGCGTA
Organism: Leucinodes orbonalis; assembly: GCA_019425675.1. Taxonomy (NCBI): domain Eukaryota; kingdom Metazoa; phylum Arthropoda; class Insecta; order Lepidoptera; family Crambidae; genus Leucinodes; species Leucinodes orbonalis. The sequence continues at coordinate 117,796 of PQWD01001946.1, forward strand.
AACGGTTAAAGTTTCGCAAGTCATGTATGAGAGTATTGTTACCCTTTTAAAGGTCTACCAAAAAGTCCGCGACAGCATATGTCTATCTTTTAAGGTTAGCTCCCTATAACATATTTTTTGCAAAAAAAAATTTCTAAAATAATGCATCAATTTGCGAAGCTATTTTCATAAATATGATATCAATCCTTATCCAAATATACTTTATTTATCACAAGTATTTCATTTTAAACAAAATTGCCCTTGACACCATTCAATTTAAATGAAAATCTTATGAGATATCGCAGTTTTAACTCACCTATATAAACGAAGTAGCGGGTTAAAGAGAGCGTTAGGCCAAAGTAACTATTCCACGCGGACGAAGTCGCACGCAAAAGCTATAATGAATATTATGCGGGCCGATCCCTAGCAGTTGACATCCATCTATTACCAGCCACCTCAACCAGTGGTTTACCGTCATCTCTTAAAACTGTATTACTTTATTAGTACATATTTTTGTCCCAGAAAGGCCCGGAGGTCATTGATGCTTACTGACTGTATAATATTTTTTTAAATTGAGCTCAATATAATATATGCGCTATTATTGTAATGTATAATGTTTACGAAGTCCTTAAGATTCACGGACCAAATAGTGGGCAGATCATTTGAATAGTACGCGTGGAGCTGAAGCCTACAGTCAGTGGCGTAGCGAAGACTAACCAAGACGTGGTCTTCTTTCTTTCAATAGCGAGGTGGGCCATCAAAGTATTTTATACACAAGTATAGCGTCATCCCCGTAAAGCTCTTCAAAGCTATGCTGTGCGACAAGGTCTGTGCGCTGCAGTGTGCCGTTATATTTATTAAGTAAAAAAGTATTAAAGTATATTTAACCATAGTTTAGTACACTTACTAAATGCTTCTCGCTTAAATGTGGGTTTGATGGCGAATATAAGTGGCAATAATTCCTCATCAGCTCATTAAACTCCCCACCGAGAGGCACGAGCCTACCCGTTAAGGGTATGCCGTAGTCGTCCACGTGGGCCCAGTACGGGTTGGACAACTTGCGTGCGCAGGTTTCCTCACGGTGTTTTCCTTCACCTTAAAAGTATCAGATAACATATATTTACTTTTATAAATTCGATAAGACATTGGTACGTGGCGGAATTTGAACCTACGCCCAGTTAAGGGTATCCAGATCGGAAGGTAACGACAACCCTATTAAGCCACCGACGCTCTATAATATAATTATTAGGAACTATTTAAGAACATAGGTGCTAAGTAGGTGAGACTTGTAAGTTTCTTTGTTTCATTCGTAATACATAATTTGATTGAAACATAATAATATGTTGTCATTTTACAGGACTCTTGTTCCTTCTGGGGCTGATCATGATCGCATTAGCCCAAAAAGTTGATCCCGCGGTGTGCCCGTTTGCCGATTGTCCCCGTAAATGCCCCGAAGAGCAAAAACTCGCTTGCACAACGAAATGTTGTTACAGAAACCAGTGCTAGTAAGTAGTCATACTTCATTCAATACTTTGTACCCGCAGCTTCGCTAACCTATAAGGTTTTCTTTGCTCCCTCACTTTCAGTCTGGCTTCCGCAAGAGTCATAGTACCTCAACAGCTCTCAGTGATGTGGTGGATAATCTTTTGGCAGCACAGGATCAGGTGAACTTAGTATTCTACTTTTACTCAATTTCTCCCGCGCATTCGATTCCATCAATACCTCTCTTCTTGCTTCCAAGCTTGCTTATCTTGGTTTTGACCCGGCGGCTGTAAAATGGTTTTGCAGCTACCTGGAGGGGAGGTCACAGCTTGTCGAGTTGATTAGCCCAGATGGATCTAGGTCACGTTCTGGCCTGATGCCCGTTACCCGTGGAGTACCACAGGGGTCGATACTGGGCCCGATTTTGTATGCTTATATAGTGCAGATATAATATCATCCATAAAAACTGCCGGTATCATCTCTATGCTGACGATCTGCAGCTGTATCTCTCTTTCAAGCCTGATGAACTTGCCTGTGCTTCAGTTAGGATAAATGAGGACCTTGAGCGAATCACTGCATGGTGCAATTCCAACTGCTTAGTCCTTAATCCAAAAAGTCTAAGCTGATGTTAATTGGGACAAAGAAGCGTTTGCTTAAATTCAAAAACACTATCCTTAACATCCATATTAATGGAGAATTAGTGGAGCATACAGATCTAACCAGGAACTTGGGTCTAAAATTTGACAGCCGCCTGAATTTTGAAGTCACATTGCCGAGTGTTCACGGAATTGTTTTTATAGACTGAAATTGCTATATAAATAAGACCATATTTATCTGAGGAGCTTAGAATTAAACTGTGTGAAACATTAATACTTTCAAAAATGAACTATTGTGATACTGTGTATGGTCCTTGTTTACTTGTTAGAACTAAAAAACTCATACAGCGGGTACAAAATGCTTGTGCTAGATTTTGTTTTACTATCCCACCTAGGTCACATGTGACTCCATTCTTAAATGAAGCTCCTTTGTTAAAAATGGAGGCGCGTAGGTATCTTCATCTTGCGACCATGTTGTTTGGCATCTTAGAAGGGGGCAGACCATACTACCTATTTAGCAAGCTTGTATGGTCCAATAGTATGACCAAATATCCAAAAAGAGCGTGTACCCATGTTTTTGTTACACCTAGACATCGTTTGGTTGCTTTTAGAGGTTCTTTTAGGTATGCTGCCTCGAAGTGCTGGAATGACATCCCGCCGCCGCTGCGTGTCCTGAAAACGTTGTACACTTTCAGAACTAAACTCAAACAGCTTTAATAAATGTACAGATTTCTGAAGGCATACCTCAGTTTCGGTTACGGTGTGCGTCGGTGGTGTCCTCCAGCGCTTCCGGGATTTTTGTTGTTAAGCCTTATTATTTATGTTTTTTTTTCTCTCTAATTAAGTTGTTTGCTGTGTGTGTTTGTTTTAATATTTTCTGTTTTTACTTTAGTGTCTCCTTTTTTTTTTCTATTTTTTGTATGTGACTCACTCGCCACAGGTACAGCCAGAAAATCAGTTCTGCAGTAGTTCCCTTACTACTGCAGTTTATGCTGAGGTTGTATCTGATTGGCCACAAGGTTTTTTTTTCTAATAATAATTACTTATATGTATGTTTTATTCACATTTTACTAACCATTATTTTAATACTTACTAACTTACTTTACTTATCTTTCTTTTATTTTTGTATGTTGTGGTCAATAAAAATATTTTTCTTTCTTCTTTCTATTTTTTATACCTTCTGAATTAAAATTCATTATTGTTTCACTGTAAAATCTGGAATCCCACGTGTCCCTACTGGACGAGGATAAGTGGGAATTTGTTCAAAACAATGTCAAACGTTCCCCATTTGAACAATTGCCCTTTACTACCTGTAAAGAAAACATGGACTGCGGCATTGGCCTTTTATTATTATTTTAAAATATTACAATAATGTAGGTCAGCAGTCCTCTGTTCTCGTCAGTCGAATCGTCATTCTATTTTTATCGTCGAATATAATAGTCATAGTTTCACTGACCAGTCTACACCAAAAAGTCCGTAACCCTACCCTTTTACACACATTTACATACATTTTATACATAGAAAACACAAAGACCATTACAAACAGACATGTTCATGCACACAAATGTTTGTACTGCCCGGGGATGGGACCCGGAACCCTTGGTGTTACAGTCGACGTCTCAACCGCAACACCAAATGGGTCGTCAAATTAAGCGTTGCGCTTTTTGCTGCTTCATTACCTATTCCTGTGTTACTAGTACCCGTTAGTTGTAGTTATCCGACGCTCTTACGGTGTAGGAAAACATCGTGAGGAAACCTGCACACGCCCGCGAAGAGATTCAACAGTTGTGCGTGAAGTCGTCCAACCCGCACTAGGCCCGCTTGGACGACTAAGGCCTAATCAGAATCACCCTATGCGGGTAGGCTGGTGCCCTTCGGTGGAGACGCTTAATGAGCTGATGATGATGAATAGTACCCTTTACGTCTTTGACCTCGCCCAATGGGTTGCGGGGGAGATAAGATAGATTCTGCCTAAATGAGCAAGATCATTTGCCCATATATACGCCTTTTGAGTCTTTTAATCTGATAATTAATCAATTTGTAAATTACACGAAATCTTTTTAACAATATTTTTTGTCATTTTAGTCTGGAGTGTGCTTTACAAAAGTTAAAAGGGCAAAAGATCAAACAGTAATTTATGTTGAAGACGACTATGAAAATTAATTATTATTTAATACATTTTAAACTATGTTTTTGATAAATATGTAATAAACGAACTGTGTTTTATTTATGTATTTTGACATACTTATAAATTACGAATGTAAAGTGAAGAGTGGAAAACTTGAGGCAGCATGATCCGCCCCTGATTTGACACATTACCAATTGATAGAAGACGCTGTAGAAAGCTTCATAAGGAAAGTGGCGAACGAAGATATCTGACGCAAACTGTGTAAGACGTACGTTCGGCAGCTAACAACACATTTTTGTATTTATTTGTTACCACATACAAACTATCATTATAGGTCTTAACAAAAACTTAAAGTAAAACTTAACAAATTAAAGGCCCGTGTTCTAGAACAAGACTCAAGCGTTAATCTTCACTTAAATAAAGTGAGAAAGGAAGTTGGAGAGACACTTCATCACCTCGATATATCGTCAGTCTATAACGCATCGCTGCTGAGCCTCCAGAACAGCCCATGTTTATATGAAGTCTTGGCTTTCTCTCGGGTTGTCCACCGGCTTTACGGAGCTCTGTCGTAATCAAAATTATTGTGCTAGTAAAATTTTGCAATCATTCATTTCATACATTCGCTGCGTCTTTTTTGGTTCGCACTATTCGGGAGTGGAACGCCCTTCCTGCTTCTGTGTTTCCAGAGGTTTATAACCTCGGTGTATTCAAGGCCAGAGTGAATAGGCATTTTCTGGGTAAACGCTTACCATCATAAGCCTCGTTATCGCTTACCATCAGGCGAGACTGAGGCCAAACGTAAACCCATCGAGAATAAAAAAAACACATACTATTGAAAAACCATTGACTTTAAAGTTGTACTGGAATACCAAAACAGTACAGTTCAGTTCAGTAGAGCGTCGGTGGCTCAATGGTGTAGATTGTCGCCTCCCTACCAGGAGTGCTGAGGTTCAAATCCCCACACGTACTAATGTGTTTTCAAATTTTCGAAAATATATGTACGTTATCCGACGCTCTTACGGTGAAGGAAAACATCGTGAGGAAACCTTCATGCACACCTGCGAAGAGATTCAAAGGTTGTGTGTGAAGTCATCCAATCCGCACTGGGCCCGCGTGGATGACTAAGGCCTAATCACCCTATACGGGTAGGCTCGTGCCCCTCGGTGGGGACGTTTAATGAGCTGATGATGATGACCAAAACAGTTGGACTGTGAAGTGTTGTTATGTTAAAATTTGTCTAATGAAGGCACAGGTGAACAGCGTGCTCGTGTGCCAAAATTAAATAATAATAAACAAGATTATACTAGATAAGGACATTTGGCCGCCATCTCACCTGATATCAAGCGATTCGGCTGAAGATAGATCATGCTTATCTAGGATCAGCCTGTTCAAATTATTAGAATTAAAATTACAAGAGAAAAATTCCTCATCTTTTATCTCTTATGTAACTTCTGCAGCACATACGACGTTGGAGATGACTCGCGGATAGTTGTACAGCAGTATTTAAACTACATCCGCTCTAGTTTGCAAGATACACTGTCTAGAGGGTCGGGAACTTCGCAAAGCTGTTAGCCCGCAGTAACAATTACTATAGAACACGAGAACTGTGATTTCCTACTTGTCAAGGAGCGTCTGTGGCTAATGAGCCACACCAATGGGTGAGGACTGTTGCCTTCTGATCTGGAGGGTGCAGGTTCAAAACCCGCCACGTATGAACCAATGTATTTTCGATTTTTTTAATTTTACTTTTATTCGGTAAAGGAAAACATCGTGAGGAAACCTTCGCATGCTTGCGAAGAGATTCAAAGGTTCTGCGTGAATTCGGTCAATCAGCTCTGGGCCCGCGTGGATAACAGACTATAATTATGAAATCAAATCGTTAATCTTAATTAAAAAGGGCACTGAAAGGTGCCGACTCAGCTTTATGTCGAGGTACTTACTTACTCGTAGCACCGTGACACTGAACTATCGTGTGCACCGGGTGCTAAAGAGTACGCAACCGCCTGCGCCAACGCCGTAACAGTAACTTTTAAGATAAATAATGTACTTAATGAAATTAATACATATCTATATGTTCATATAAACATTACATGTTAAAATAAGGGCATGTATATTTAGCTTCAATTTATCAAATCGGTATTTTTATTTTTTTTTTATTTTATTTTTAAGGCTCACAAAACAAGATACAGTCAAATACAGTCTTTAGTTTCATCAATAAAATATACATCTAGACTGCAACTCTAAACATGTGAGCACAGATTGTACCAAATTAGCTGTAATGAGAGGTTAGTGTATATAATACTTAATATCTATGTACCTTAGCATGTAATGTTAGTGAGAAACATTATAAGAAAGTGTAATGAAAAAATCAGCTATAGTCCTGGATTGAAAGAATGTCCAGGACTTTATTACGAAAACCATGCAATTTACAAGCGAAAATGTCCAAAGAAGAGTGCTCAGAGATTAATTCATTATAGAGGCGACACATTCTTGTAATAGGGTTGTAAAAAGTGGTATTAGTTTTATGAAACTGTAGGCAAATAAACCAGGAGAGGGATTACGGGACCTAAACCGCGTACTAAACTCAAGCATAGAAAGTAGGACTGGGGAGTCAATTTTATAGTGTATAATTTTATAAAGAATTATAAGTTTAAATAGCTCCTAGCTCGGTATAAACCGAGCTAGGAGCAAATGAATTTATTTATTAAGTACATTTGAAATACAATATTGTTGCGTTCTGTATTGAATTATATCGGAAATAATTTGCTTTGATGGTATATTGAGGAGTACTAATATTGCCTTTAGGGTTATTATAAAGGTAATCATTGATTGTATTGTTAGCTTGGCAATAAGTTTTCAATAAACATGCAAAACGCCATACCATTTATTTATTTATGGCTTGTGTTACGGTAACAAAATACGAAACCATTCAGTTACAATATATTGTACAGTTATCTTTTACTTAGAGCGTCGGTGGCTTATTGGTGTGGACTGTTGCCTTCCAATCTGGAGGATACAGGTTCTAATCCCGCTACATACCAATGTTTTCGTATTTTAAGTGTTAAATATGCATTTCGATTACAACCGTGCACAAGATTAAAAAAAATATTTCAAAGTCACGTGAAACATATTGTTTCGATTATAATTGTGGGGAAATTAATATTTATTTATATATATTACAGTTGTTATATCGCAATTGATATTTTTATACTGTTAGCTAAACGTGAAGAAAAACAAAATTTTTAAAGTAACTATTCTATTCTACTGAGAGCTTTAACTTTCAATCAAACCTCTTATTACAAGTATATCCAACACGCCTAAAGTTTGAAAATTATAGTGAAGCCCTTCGTTATGAGTGTAGAAACATTGAATTTAGCAGTAGCTTTTCACTTATTTAACCCAAGAAATCTACCAGCTTCTACTACTCAGAAAGGAACCCAAACAATCGCTCATGTATTTAATTGATGGAATTCTTGGCCATGTAGTACTTTAAATCTCAAACTAATCGTATTCCGACACTCAAAGAATAAGTAATTCGTTCTGCATTACTAAAAGCTTAAAAAGAAAAAGCAAACTAATAATTAAGGCTCTAGTTTTCAAGAGATTTTTGCACTTAAGTTAATAAAAGTTCAAGACCGAAGTTGGGGTGAACCTTTCAAGTTGTAAGCTCGTCGTGGCATTAACACTTAACAAGCATAATAGAAAGGGTTTAACTTAAACATTACTTGGGTTTGGATCGTATATGGAGACAAATATTCACACTTCGGTTTCAAAGGTCATAGGTTTTGAAGTTCGGTAAGTAGTTTTAGTAAATGTGTAGTCTGGAAACAAAAGGGCTTTTAGTGACACAGGATCTAGTATCCATTGTAGAAGGTAATTGCGAGACTTAGTAAAGTTTAATCTGTTGTGTCATCAAACAATTTAGAATCAACTTTAAGATAATAAAATTGAATTTTAAAAACCATCATTTATTGATATAAAAATAGTGTTTATTTATCAATTTTTCATCAAAATAAAAAAAATGTAGTACTTACTAGAAAACCATACCTAACTAAGAGGTTCCATATGATGTAATTATGTATGCATGTGATTAATTAACATAAGTACTTGTTTTCGTAACTAACCATCTTGGCTCTGTATGTCCGCTAGAACTGTTTATTTTTATATGAATAATAACAACATTTATGTATTTCCATTAACAAAGTTTTCAATTCAAAAATTAACAATAGATATTAGCACTAGACTCGCAGGCCGGGGAAGCAGTATATAATTAAGAGACAAATTCACGCGTATGCGTGTGTGTGTGTGTGTGCGTGTGCGTGCGCGTGCGCGTGCGCAATTTTATTTAATGACTTTTACATAATAATTTACTACCTAAGATCAACTTAAGTTTCAACAACGTTTCTAGAGATCATGTATATTGTGTAAAAAGCCGTTTAATGTGAGGTGGGAGCTAAATAACTGCGACAAAGTCTCTAGCCATTGCTGGTAACACTTAAATTTGTGATAAGTACAGTTTCAATTAAAATTTTAATTTATTTTGATATTTTTGTACTAAATTCCTCGTTACACATAATCATAATAATATTACATTTCTATTAGTCGTTAATCAGAGGCATTGCAATTGAACATGAAAGATATGTTCATCCGATATCCAATGCACTCGCTATTATTATTTCCGCCACTATCTACTGCCGGCAACACATGAATAAACGATCACCTTTACAAATGAGCCGAGATAAACCAACAAAAGACATATTCGACGTAATTAACCGAGCAGAAACATTACTCCGCATTTATCATTAGTATTAAGGTGCGTGTAGACTTGACGACAGATACACGAGCTTAGCGATGATAATTTTTTTTTTGCTATTGTATTATCCATCTGGTATAATGGTTAAGATGTCTGCTATAACACTAAGTTTCGGGTTCGATCCCCGGGCATCACAAACATTTTTGTGCATTAACATGTGTATTTGGATTGGTCTGGGTGTTTTCTATGTATAATTTGTATGTATTTACAAAAAAAGTATGTTTATCCGTTGTTTAGTATCCATATTATAGGCTAATGCTTAGTTTGGGACTAGATGACGCTGTATGAATGAATGAATATTTATTTCCCAAAAAACGCTTTATACAAATTACGACGTCACATTAGTTGTTAGTATGCATAGCTTATGAACTATTTATGTATTACAACTATCTTAAATGTTGCGTTTATCAAAAGTTTTATAGTAATAGTTGTTAAAAATTGTATGTGTTATCCTTTGCTGTTAAAGATTTTATCAATCAATGTACTTTTAAAATGGACTTTACCACCTAACTTTGATGATCAATGAAATTTATAAATCATAAGCTGCCGAGCTAACAGCTCAGACTCATCGTTTTTTTAAACTCATATTTGTCTTAAAATGAAATAATTTTTAAGATTCCAGGACCTAAAGGCAAAATATAGGAATTTCTACCCCCCTGATTTGCTAATCGTTCCGACCTTTTATAAACTTTACATTTCATAGTTAAGCAACGAACAACAATTTTACAAGAACGGAATCATACTCTCCCTTGGGATCCGAACCCATGACGACAAAAGCAGTAAGGAAACATTTTCGTTGCCAGTTTACAGTTGTAGAAACTGTTCAGAGAATACTCATGGACCTCGGTTACCTGTTGCAAAATTGTTTTTTTTTTAATGTTTCATTTTTGTTGGTCTTCATCATCGTCAGCTCATTATACGTCTCTACCGAGAGGCACGACCCTACCCGTACAGGGTGTGTAGGCCCTAGTCGTCCACATAAGCCCAACGAGGAATGGTCGACTTCTTGGACACTTTGATTTCTTCGTGGTTTTCTTTACCGTAAGAGGTCGGATGAAAGATATTGGTACGTGGTGAATTTTGAACCTGCAACCGCAGATAGTGGCCAAGTTATATCAATGAGCCATCCACGCAAACTATTGTTGGTTTTACGTTGAAATAAATATATAAATACCGTCTAGTTAGTGTACAGTCCTTAACTGAAAGCATAGGGTAAGACGTATTCGAGTATGTGACGTTGAGTTATTTCACTACCCGTATAATAATCTCAACACAACCAAAATAATGGCAGGCTCCGAGGCAAGTACTAAGATATTGTCTTATATAGGAGACATGTTTTCTTCCTTTTTTGTTTGTATTATATCGATGTGGTTTAAAAAAATGCAAAATGTCTTTTAAGAGTTTGATAATAAATATTAAACAACACACAGCGCTATCTAGTCTTAGATGAGCGTGAAGCCTGTAGTGTGGGTACTAAACAACGGACAAACATACTTTATTTACTTTTTAAAATACAAGCAGACATTTTTATGAACAACAAATATTTGTACTAACTGGGGATGAATTTCGATTCTTGGTGTAGTAGCCGACATCTCAACCATTACACCAAATGGGTTGTGAGATTAAATATGAACAATCTTTTAACAATACGAATTAAAATTTTAATGAGAATTTAATAGTAAGTCGTAAGAATTTTTGAATCGTGATAATGAAATGTTGACAATTATTGATATTTTAGTTTTGTTAGTAGGCTTTAAGAAAATTGAATTGGCCGAACATTGAAGCAACCTAATTAGTATTTCTAGTTTTATATTTGAATTATAGCTGTACATTAAAATCATGTTTAAAAAAGGCTGTACTGTTGAGTTTTCTTGGTGTTCTTTCTCAATAGGCCAAAACGCGAGCGCTTTTTGCCAAGTATCAAAATTAATTATTTTGCTTTACTTTGGTATCATAAATGTATTTCTTATTGTATTTTATGTATTCATTTTGACGTTCATAAGTGCTTTTTGTAAGTCTAATCTGAATAAATGATATTTACCTTTTGATATAAAATCATAATTGGATAACTGGTTAGTCCACAGTTGAACGAGAATCGTCTTTGATGTGTTACATACCGTTACCCTAGTCCACTACATCCAGTTCGAAATATTATTTCAGAATAACGTAAAGTTTCTTTTAAAATAATTAAGATACTTGTATTGGAAAATTAAAACTGATATAGGTATGTACTAAAAATGTCCCACTTCCAAACACATTAAACACCTAATTTATGATATATAGCTTAGTATTACGTTTTCAAAACATCAAATTACTCGCACGTACAAGCTTATCAGTTTCATTTTAATCTCGTTCACCAAACACCGAAATTGATATTTACAACCGCGTAGTTCACAGCTAAGGGATACGCCATCCACCCTCGCACCTCCATAAGTATTTATATAAACGAGCCATCGTTTTCACCGTGCATCTATAAATTGCTCATAAACCAAGACATCTGTTTAATTTGACTGTGTAACTCTAATAAACGGCCCGTTAGCCCCTGACAGGGTTGTCGACTCTTCCGATATTTGAAATGTAATGAAATTTCACTACTTCAGCTAAGAACTCAGCAGAATTTGGTACAGCGTAAAACTTTCAAACGGTGGACCGATTTCAACTTTCTGGCGCTAATGGAAGGTTCAAAATCGAACGGTGGTGTGTTTAATCAAAATCTTACAACGTTGGAGTAGTAAACGGAATCGGTGTTAAGGTTAATAGATTGACTGATACAAATGTCAGCGGGGGGCTTTATATACATGACAATGGAAGCCTTATTTCACAATACAAATTAGGTTCCGGGAAAACAAAATGAAAAGAAGTCGGTAACAAAATGTATGGAGTTCTAACTAACAAGAATATGATACTTTTTATGCGATGAGTATCTTTTTTGATTCTGCTAAATTCAATGGTGGGTGTTTTTATGTATAATATGTATGTATGTATTTACAAAAAAGTATATACGTATGTATCCGTTGTTTAGTATCCATATTACAGGCTAACGTCAGTGTATATTATTATATATTATATTGAGATTAAGAGTACTTGCCTACTTCTTGAAAAAGCGTGGTGGCTGAAGAGTAGTCTATTCAAGCAATGGATTACATGGTTTAATGATGTTTTGTTCAGCACGTAAATTCGCATCAATCATATAATTTCTTTTACTAGGCGGTAGGCTCTATACTTCGTTTTAGGATCAGCAAGTTAAAGGTTCAGTGAACAGGGCACATGCGTAGAATCGATGGCCGATGGGGCAGAAAGGTTCGCGAGTGGCGTCCACGTTACGGGAAACGAAGAAACGTAGGCTGAAGGGCGTCCTACGCTACGCTTGCCGAGACGCGGTCTCCACTCTAGAACTCGTCTGCTCCAACGGCCATCGGCTCTGCGACATACGTGACCAGCCCTCTGCTAATTCAACTTGCTGACCCGGCGGGCTATGTCGGTAGGTAACTTTATGCAATGTACATAGGATAAAAAATATTGCGGACTTTTTGGATGTTCGCTGTATTCTAACTGAAACAACTCTAAATTCAACATGTTAAAAGACACAATGCGTTATAAATACTAATAACTAAGACTTTTACATAAAACCTTGAAGGAACTTTATATTTTCTCTAAAGAAAATGTATTGCACTCGGCTAAATATGTTTCAAAACACGTTTTCAGCACCGCGAGTAATATAAATAGCTCTATGAGTATCACAGCCTAGGACATTCCTAAGTTTGTTTGTAAACAGGCGATTGTGGACCTTATCAAATGTACAATAAAGTTGGTGTTATTGGATTTCGCGGTTTGTGCCTCCCAAATATTGTCAAAGAAGTTACAGAAAATACACATTTTGGACCACTGCCAATTGTTCCGAGCGGGTAGTGGGGATATTAATGTAGCAAGAAAATTTTTGAGGGAAGAAATATGTTTTGTGGTTTTTCAAAGTGTCGTTACAGTTGCGAGGGTTTAATGTTGGCAAGATTGTAGAGCGTCGGTGGCTCAATGGTGTGGACTTGCCCTCCTACGGGAGGGCTGAGGTTCAATGCCGCAACGTAACCAATGTGTTTTCGAATTTTCGAAAATATATGTACGTTATCCGACGCTCTTACGGTGAAGAAAACATCGTGAGGAAACCTGCGCACGCCTGTGAAGAGATTCAAGGTTGTGCGTGATGTCATCCAATCCGCACTGGGCCCGCGTGGACGACTAAGGCCTATAACACCTATACGGGTAGGCTCGTGCCTCTCGGTGGGATGTTGAATGAGCTGATGATGATGATGTTGGCAAATGATTTTAATACCTTATTGTACGTGGTAGATTGATAGACTGATTGTTGGGAAATCTTCCGCTAGACAATCTAATTTTCACCCATTATCTATGGTAATTTAAAGGAGATACAATCCCATGTGGTGTAATGGTTGAGATGTCGGCTCTTACTCCAAGGGTTGAATCCCCGGGCAGTACAAATATTTGTGCGCATGAACATTTCTGTTTGTATTGGTCTCTGGGTGTTACCTCTATTTACTGTATTTACAAAAATAATTTACAACACTAGACCACAAAGGTAGCTATTTTCCAAACAATGTTTAAATTGTTTTTTTAAGTGTAAAATCGGTCAAACCTCATGAAAAAGGTTACTATACAATAGAAGAATATTTATCGGATAAGATGTGTGGTCTTGCACTTAGTGTTCCAGTAACAAAATCTTTGTAATAAATTATTATAAAGTTATGTGTAGGTAAATGACAAAACTGTAACCACTGATATTAAAAGATTAAAAGAGTAACTCGAGTTTTTTGCCGGCTCTTCTCGAAGATCCTACTTATTCCGAACCGTGGAAGTCACAAAAATATGATAATAACAATTGACGATTCAAAGTATCTGTAACAGATTTATTTGAATAAATTTTTTTCTTTCTTCAATCATCATCATCATTTAGCACATTATGTCCACTGCTGAATATAGGCTCTCCAATAACTTCGACGCCCTATCAGAAGCTATCTGCATCCAGCGGCACCCAACCTTCCTTAGGTCATCTGACTATTATTTTCAATGAAAGTATTTATTCACTTAAATTTTCAGATTGAAAGCAGCAGAAATTTTAATACAAATCTGATTGTAATCTTAAAAGCTCTCTTTGTTCGAAGCGTTTTTATTGCATACTTTTAACCGAAGAGTAGCGCACTTTCATATCGGCATTCGAATTTTTCGTTTTACGAATAAATTAATTTCAAAGGCACTTGTAAAATCTAGGAACTTGTATGAATATTTTCTATGCTTAAAAGAAATATTTTATGGACTGTAATTTTTTTGGGTTTGAATGGTAAAAATATATATCCTATATTTCGTCGACCCATTTGGCTGAGACGTCGGCTACAACACCAAGGGTTCCGGGTTCGATCCCCGGGCAGTACAAACATTTGTGTGCATGAACATTCTGTTTGTAATGGTCTGGATGTTTTTATGTATAATATGTATGTATTTAAAAAAATATCTATGAGTATTTTAATCCGTTGTTAAGTAGGTACCATAGTACAGGCTTCACGCTTAACTTGGTGCTAGATGGCGCTGTGTGAATATCTGTGGATATTTATTTATTTATTCTGAAATGCTTTTATTATCATTATAATCGGAGCTTTAAATGTCCAATCCTTAACGAAGGCCTTCCCTAATGATTTGAACGTGGACTTCTCCCTAGCAGTCAACATCCATCTGCTACCCACCACCTTTACCGGGTCATCCGTCAATTCGATTGGGGTCGGCTACGCTTTTTTCCCGTTACGTGGACGCCTCTTTCAGGCGTCCGTAACGGGAAAACCTCTCTCAGGTCACCACCAGCCACTTGAGAAATTTCCTCCACCAGCCGATGATTTACACTTTTCATATATTGATAAATATTTTAAATGATTTTAACTATTAATAACATTTACTAAATTTAAACATAGTAATATTCCCTACCTAAATTCAATATAGGTATAGACACCTATGCGTCGGTGGCTCAGTGGTGTGGACTGTCGCCTTCCTACCGGGAGGGCTGTGGTTCAAATACCGACACGTACCAATGTATTTTCGTATTTTCGAAATATATGTACGTTATCCGACGCTCATACGGTGAAGGAAAACATCGTGAGGAAACGCGTGGACGACTAAGGCCTAATCACCCTATACGGGTAGGCTCGTGCCCTCGGTGGGGACGTTTAATGAGCTGATGATGATAGACATTGATTGTAAACTGACCTGTTATAAATTGATTCATGAACGGATAAAATTTGTTACAAAGTTTACCAGGAATCCTAATAGTTATAATACAAAATGTTTATTTCAGACCAGTATTTCAAAGAGGTGTTACACATTAACAGACTTCCCAATACAGGAGATGGGGCAAGCCGCGTTTAAAGTGCGACAAATGTAAGCTCAACGAGCATACACTGGCTGCCAGTTTACGCTCTGTGAGACGAGTCAAGACGCACGAATATTAGAAGAAATTACCTTTTTTTTCCAAATTGCCATCCTGTGCAATTTTGACATGCATCATCGCAATGAATCAGTAAATTTACAAGAATATAATAACTTTTCACAGGTAAGAACCGAAAAGAAATTGCGACACTGGGACTGCCTATAAACTTGGCGCTTGTCCAGTCTAATTGTATATTCGGATGTCTGTGCACATTAACATAACTTACTAACTAGTTAGTACTAAACCTAACTTTTACATGGTATCTATTTTTTGCACACTACGTTTTTATGATTATTAAGACTTTTAAATCTTCATTTAGTGAACATTTCGTCAACAAGTACCAAATGAAACCTACACTGAATTCAGCAAATGTAGCCTGTGTAAAACCGGTTGCAATAGACATAGTACTATTCACGAAAGATGACAAGATGGAGAATATATTAATGATAGTCAACAATTGATTATGTAATATTAAAAAATACAAAAGTATTATACTTAAAATTTGCCATGTCTATATATATTATTACATATATATAATATAATTATATATATATATATATATATATATTATATATATTTATAACATTATATATATATAGATGGCAAGTTTAAGTATAATACTTTTATATTTTTTATAATACTTTTGT
This sequence comes from Leucinodes orbonalis, assembly GCA_019425675.1. Classification (NCBI taxonomy): domain Eukaryota; kingdom Metazoa; phylum Arthropoda; class Insecta; order Lepidoptera; family Crambidae; genus Leucinodes; species Leucinodes orbonalis. Next base: position 133,925 of record PQWD01001946.1, read on the forward strand.
ATATATTATATTATATATATTATATATTTTATTTTTTTTTATAATACTTTGTTATATATATATGTATTATCTGTGTACAATCTGTATTGGTAATTTTAAATGTAACGTCTATGTCTGTATACGGATGATTAGTTTATATTCTGTGTGTATTATAAAATATAACGAAGTAGCTCTTTTTACTTGAGAGAAATAAACATGACATGGCCTAAAAAATTATTTAAATGCTACTCTGCAATGTCTAAAAACGCAGTATTCATGTGTGCCAAGATATACAGGTTTCTACCAAGAGAGTTGAAAGAAGTGCCGTTATCATTATTTAAAAGAAACACTATACAGATATTTGATTGACAAAAGTAATTGTGATTTATCAGAATTCCTTAAAAATGGTAATTCATTTACAGTACTTTAATTGGTATTAAATTATGTTGATAAATTTTGTATTAATATTTTTTTTATGTGTGACTATTAATTCTTTAAATACTCGTATTGTACACCTGAACGAGGTAAATTATATCGATCTCTATTATGTATTTTATAATGTACCTTCCCATCCCATATTCAACCTATCGCAGTCCCTGTTGGACATAGGTCTCCCCATTTTGCGCCAGATACCCCGGTTCTCCGCTTTTCTCATTCAGCCTCAACTAGCGACCTTTCGCAAGTCGTCGGACCATCAGGCTAGAGGGCGTCCTACGCTACGCTTGCCGAGACACGGTCACCACTCGAGAACTCGTCTGCTCCAACGGCCATCGGTTCTACGACATACGTGACCAGCCCACTGCCACTTGAACTTGCTGATCCGGCAGGCGAGGACGATAACTTTAGTTCTCTTACGGATTAAATCATTTCTGATGTTATCCCTAAGAGAAACCCCGAGCATAGCTCGCTCCATTGCGCGTTGAGTGACTTTGAACTAGTGAACCAATCCCGCCGTCAGTGTCCATGAACCTACCCAAAATACAACAATAAAAAAATATTTAAATTTAGAAAATATAAGAATTTTCGCCGTGTCACCACCACCGCACTTTTGAATGTACCTAAAATTACTTCAGCGCAGTGGTCACTTTTGTGAATCGCACTATAGACGTTCAATCGTGAAATACGCGAACAAATGAATGTCATTTGATAGTGAATTATGCTCTAGCACAAAGCACCGATCGCTGTCGAAGTGGAGCATCGTTCGTGACGGGAATACTGTGCCGAATATTGCTCGATTTCAGGGACTTCCTACTGAAGCGCGTATTGGAGAACTTTATTCTATTCCGACTTATTTGGTGTAATGGTTGAGTTGTCGGCTACTACACCAGGTCGCCGGTTTCGATTCCCGGTAGTACGAACATTGTGTGCATGAACATGTCTGTTTGTATTGGTCTGGGTGTATTCTATCTTAACAATATGTCTTTATGATAAGTAAATAAGTATGTTTATCACTTTAAGGCCCTATATTACACGCTATTAGCTAAGTTTGGTGCTAGATGGTGTTGTTTGAATATCAGTAGATAATTTTTTTCTAGTGCGTATAACGTGCGACAAATCTTCAAGCGACTGACAAAATAAAAAACCTTATTTGCTTTCATAAAAGAAATTGGTTAAGTAATAGAATGATAACAAAAATAACATGTTTTCCATTCAGCTTTTATTATACCAAAACTTAATTGGAATTGCTGAAGCAAGCTTAATTTGCGATGACAGTCGACACTCAATTACTTTGGAGATAGTAATCGTATTTTAATAAATGATATTAGGATTACACGAATCCAATCAGCAGATGAGGTTTAATTATCAGAAGTAAATAACATTTTTGACCAACCTTTCGGAATACAGCTATTTATTGAAATGGAATAACAAAATATTTCTATACTAAGTTGTTTATCAAATTGAATTTCTTATGGGCACGAAAAGCTCTTAATAATTTGATTTATGTACTTATACCTTTTAGAGATATAATTTGCTAGTTGAATAAAGAGCCTTTCCAAGATAGACAGGTCTCTTCTTCTTCTTAATGCACCCAGAACTTGGTTTAAGTAGCTACCACTTTACACGACTTCAGAGGGTTACCGCCATCTCTTAAAACAGGATTAAAATAATATTATTACAAAAATGCTGACGTTTTATTTAGTAATACTGTTTTAAGAGATGACTCACTTGAACAACGAAATTAGTCATTTGACTTTCCAATTAAATATTCAATATTTTTTATGTTACAATGTGAACAGGATGGTCAACTGATGATAAGTGATACGCCCGACCATGACATAGTGGCATTGAAGGAAAATTAAGTTCGTATTCTCCATCAATGAGATTTGATACAACAGTGCCCTCATTCCGAAACATAAAAGTGCATAAAACTCGTATTTAACGGGACGATATCTGGTACTGCGGTGGTACATACCTAGACGTTTCAGCACCGAGTCTATCACCTAGACAATCTTTCTTAATTTGAAACCAAGATCCAGCAGTGATCAATATTTGACCACAGACCACTTAAGCTTTGCTAAAAAGGCACATTTTTAAATGCTATTTATTCACGTGACAAAAATGAGGTCACCGAGTAAGTAGCAATGTTTATGGAAAGTTAATTCAACCAAGCGTAGTAATATTTCTATGTTCCTTTCTCATCATCAGCTCATTAAACTTCGCCACCGAAGGGCACGAGCCTACCCGTATAGGGTGTAGAGGCTTTAGGCCAATTGCGGGTTAGAATACTTCACGCACAACCTTTGAATATCTTCGCAGGAATGCGCAGGTTTCCTCACGATGTTTTCCTTCACCGACAGAGCGTCGAATAACGTACATATAATTTGGAAAATTCGAAACCACGTTGGTACGTGTCGGGATTTGAACTTAGCCCTCCGGTAGGAGGGCAACAGTCCACACATTGGCCACGACGCTCCTTGTTTCTTTATATTGTAACATTATTTCAATGTCTACAGCTAGCGAAAGGATTATATTTTACCCCAAGCAAATAAATATTATCCGTAAATTCCAAGTATTGAAGTTAGAATAATATTATTTGTACAAACCGTGCGGTGGACCTGAGGCGAGTTGGTTGAATTATAAATGTGTTTTCTTCAGGCAGAAAAGCTTGAATATATTAATTTTCGAGGCCCTCGGCTCAGCCAGAGTTGAGGAGGACCTCCACGCTTGCACTACTTTTGTTTTTTTTTGTTATTATCTATTTAGATTTATATTATATTAATGCTTAATAATACTTTTGTAGATGATTATGTTTTTACTATTTAATATGATAAAATTTATTTATTTATTTATAGGTATGCCAACAGTACATATACTTAACTAAGAATATCATAAATATTTTAATTGTGTGGTCATAAATATTTTAAAAGTGGTCGAGTTCGCAAGCTGATGTTTATCTTTAAAAAGTTGAAATATGTTGCGGATCCAGAAGTTTTAAAAATGGTTTACTACGCTTTGTGCCAGTCGCTGTTGACATATGGTATTGAGGTCTGGGGTGGTGCCTCCAAAAACCAACTTAAAAGTCATTCACTCTAAGCCCTATTACTTTCCTACAAAAGATTTATATAGTATGGCTGAGGTTCTGAGTGTCCGGCAATTATTCATCCTCCATATAGTAATAAAACAGCATAGCATTGTGAGTGTTAATGAGAATGAACATCGGCGAAACCATTTGGTAGCTAAAACTCTGCCCAGCAGGACGGCCTTTGCGGAGAGATTTTTCATTTTCTTAGGACCGTATCTATACAATGAGCTACACAGAAGTGTAAACATCGTTAGTGATAGTAAATGGGTATGCAGGAATAAACTCGTGAGATATCTTCGAAATCTTTCGTACACAGATACAGAACAATTACTACATTCACAAACTTAGGTTCCACACAACACACATACACACATATATAAGCACATACATACACAAACACACGCACGTACAAATGAACGCAAACACACGTACAAACACACACACATATACACACATGCACGCAAGTACAAAATTTATAATTGTATATAACTAAATTTTTATGTATGCGAAAGGTCATAATAATAACTATTTCCAAAAATGTTTTATGTTTCATGTTAAGTAGGGGCCTGGTGACCTGTGTCACGGGTCTTTGAACCTACATAGGCACCAGTCTCCCACGAATGGCTTTCAAAGGTTTATTTTTGTTAATTTTAAGGATTTTTGTAATTTGTGTTTCTGTGTCATTTGTGGTGAGAAATAAATAAATTTTATTATTATTATAATTAATGTTCTAGCACATGCACCAATTACAGGCATACACAACATTCCCTAGTAACAAAGAGCAACAACATGATAACAAAGAAGTATTTAATATTCCAATACAAAAATAAAACTATGGAAATAAAGACTACTCAGCAGGTAAGCTTAGCAGTTCTCTTTTGAATTTCAGGTAGGTGTCGTGGAAAATATCAATTTTTGGGATAATTTTAAGATAGTAACTATATTCGTCATAAGATCTTGGTAGCGGGGAATGATGACCCAGATTTGATCGAAATAGAGGTTTATGGAATAATTTAACAATTGGTTTGCGAGGCATCGAGAAAGGAACCGCCAAATTGATACGTTCCACGAGCTCAGGGCATTTGATTCTATTATTAATGAGTCCATGCAAAAACGCAAGATCAATAACAGCTCGTCGGTGGCGTAATGTTCTCATTTTGAATATAATTTGCTTTATATAATTATTTTGATAACAAATAATTTGATTCTGTACAAAACATATTGTTTTAAAAGAGTGACTACTGAGTTTCTTGTTGGATACTTTTCAGTGAAAACTACCGTCCGAACCAGTGGTAGCTTCATTTGACATTCATACGTGTTCTGTAAGAACCTAAACTGAATAAACACTTTTTATTAATACATTCAGTGGAAATTGCGTCTTTGCAGGTTAGTGTAGCTGAAATCTCCTCCCCATGGGCCAATGACTCGAAAATGGTCACTGTTGGAGACTGGATAAGGAAAGCGGAATTTCGGTGTACCTGGCACAGAATAAATAAATATCCACTGACATTCACACAGCGCAATCTAGCCCTAAACTAAGCGTGAGCCTGTAATATGGATACTAAACAACGGATAAACATACTTTTTTTATACCCATACCAATAAAAACTGACCTGTTATACACACAAATGTTTGAACGCAACGGATAAACATACTTATACTGTTTTGTAAATACATGCATACTGAACATAGAAAAAACCCAAAAAAATATAACAGACATGTACATGCACGGAAATGCTAGTCCTGCCTGGGGATAAAACCCGATTTCTACCCGTAAAAGGTGTCCTTAGTCGCCACGCGGGCCCAGTGCGGATTGGCCGATTTCACGCACAACCTTTAAATCTTTTCGCAGGCGTGCGCAGGTTTCCTCACGATGTTTTCCTTCTCCGTTAGAGCGTCGGATAACGTATATATAATTCGAACATTGGAAAACAAATTGGTACGTGGGGGATTTGAACCTGCGCCCTGGTCGAAAGGCAACACTCCACACCATTGAGCCAACGGCGCTCAATGTCTATTGAAAAGCTACACATTAATGAACATTTAATTTTGAGGCAAACTGACTCCTATTAGACCATCAGACACTGACTAGACACACAGTATTTCCATGCCTCTGATAGTCTTCATGTCTGCACTGCCCTTAAAACGTTACTCTAAAGAGTACGAGCCATAGATGAGATTGAGTTAGCAACTAGATGACTAAACACGACACAAAGTTCCTCAGGTGTAATCTGCTTACACCTTTGTTTTATTATCATGTAAGTGATTTTTATTATAATTTAGCAAATAGGTCGCCTGAAAAACAGGTTTACCTAGTTCAGGCAAATGTGAATTATGTCGACCTATGTTAAATTTGAGCTTGTCATGTACATTTATTGGTTTTTAATGAAATAAATAATATTTGATTTGATTTGAAATAAGTCTGTATAAAAACGGTCATTTTTTGTCTAGGTAGGTAAGAAGACCCAGGAGCGAATGTGAGCTCATCAATACATCGGGATTTGATTACAAAACCCCGATATTCCTGAACGTTAACAAAGCAGAAATTCATGCAGAGATGGAGGGTTCTATATCCTTCAATCTGCATAACTGATTGGGTCGCGACGGGTCCAGAATCCATCTTGGTAACTCGAGTTTGTTACCGCCTTAGTTTCAGTATTGTTTTCTTTTTCCATGACAAAGTTAGCTCTTGTGAAGTTTAAAAAGTCGCGGTGATTCACTCGAGTCTCTTTATGACTATTTATTCTTTGATCTCGAGATTTATGAAGTTGGAATCAAGTCGAGTTAAGTAATTTGATTTTGGTTCGTGGCTCAATGCTACTGTTTATTTTTGATAATATTTTAACAGATTTCGTAATTCAGTCCTCATAACTTATCATGGCTGTACTAGTGGTAAAAAAAAAGAACAGTAAATCGAAATTCGGGAGATTAGGTCGTTAAATCGGAAAATCGTGTGGGAGGACTCGAAATCAGTAGATCTCCTGATAAATCGGGAACTTCTGCAACATTGGGATATCGGTTTTTTTTAAACTTAACCGGTAATTGAAAGACCATAAAAATAAAGTGTAATATAGTGTATGTGGCAATGATAGGCGCTACAAAATATAAAAAGTTAAAACATTGTCTATTGCATCTTTGAATTTGAATTGAAATCAACAAAGATGCAGAAGATGAGTGGAGAATTGTTGTCAAATTTCGTATAGTAATTAAAAATTAATTAAAGATGTTAAATGATGCTTAAAATAATAATAAAGAAATAATTATTAAGAAGCTTGCTAATCAGATCGCGTTATTTTACGAGACAACACTAGTTTATTCAATATTACTATTACTTAGTAATTAATTAATCAAATGAAGCCTTAAATATACAGTACAGTTAATCTTCAGAGCTGCATCGATGAACCATTAGATCGTAACAAAGTGATAGTGGTAAAGGCTTTAAAGGTCATACCACAGCTGCTGTAATCCATTCAAACGAGACGTAGGCTTCAGAATCTTAATTAAATTCGACTAAAGAGCCTCTTACGTTCGACGCGCGAGAAATGAACGGGCTCTTAGTACGTAGTGTTGGAAGAATGTCTTAGCGAAGAAATGACTATCTTCAAATTGAGAGAGTATGGGTTTCTCAGGATTTTTTTTCAAGTCTCAATTTTGTTTACATTTACTAAGGTTTTCAAGCATAGCGAAACAGAAGAAGCAGGAACACATGGACGCTGACTGCGGGATTAGTTCACAAGTTAAAAGTCACTTAACAGGCAATGGATCTACCTATGCTTGGTATATCTTTCAGAGATAGAATCATAAATGATGTTAATAGTAAGAGAATTTAAAGTGACTGACACGCGAGAACTGCCTTTAAGTAGTGAAGTGTGCGACCATCCCGCGATTATGAACAAAAAATACCGTTTTCATCTTTTGAAATTTAGAATTCGAAAAAAAAAACAAGAGAAGAAGGTGACAAGAAGATAGAAAAAAATTGAATATATAAGGAAATTTTGCGTGCGATTACTAGAACACACAACAATATTGTATAAAGAGATTGCAAGACGGTAAATCAATATCGACGATCGCAATAAATGGTAATAGTTTATTAAATTTATCTATACTTTTTACAAACGACACAACTTAAATGCAGCCTTACTTAATAGAGATGTATTTAAAATATACACAATAATTCATATTTGTGCTATATATTACGAGTTTTTTGATACTTAATAATCAAGTTGTTCGATAACATTGTGATTTTAGGAGCCTTAAGGGTAGTGGTAAAAAAACATTGTCGCCATAGAACTGAACTAAAATAACTTTCATCTAAAATAACTTTTAACCAAGTATGGAAAAGAAATTGTCGAGTTACCTTTACACATGTTTAAAGTTAGAATAAAAAACCACCTTTCTAAAAAAGGGTACTACACTATTGACGAATATTTATGTGATAAAAATCCGTGGTCTTAAACTACTCAGCTATTTCAGTGTTTATGATATATTGTTACATTAAGGAAATTGAAAATGTTTTTAAAAAAGACTACACTGTTGAGTTTTCTTGAGTGCTTCTTTCTCAACAGGCCAAACCACTGAAGCGATTTTTTTTAAAGCATCAAAACTCTATTTTTAGTTTAGTATTTTAATCGTTTTTTTTTATTTTATTATATTTTTGTGTATTTTTTGACGTTCAATGCTTTTTGTAAGCCTTATTGAAATAAATGTTTTTGACTTTGACTTTGAAATACAAAGTACACATTTGCTGAATATGTTGTATGCAACGCTTCCAGTTGAGCATTTCCCAAACAATTCACTCGACAATACGGAACTTGATGTTTTACTTCTAAGCAAAATTGTCGATAGGACTCTCTTGAAATGTGTATTTACTTTGCATTGTATTCAATGAGTGGAGCATTTAAATGAGAGAAATTAAAGTTCAAAATCGCATCAGAAATTAACTACTTTACCGTACAGACATCAGGGACCTAACATTTGTTGTCTCGGGTGACGGGCGCAGTGCGGCATTAATCATCATCATCATCATTACAGCCTATTTACGTCCACTGCTGAACGAAGGCCTCCCTTAATGATTTCCACGCGGGTCGATCTTCGTCTTGGTTGACATCCATCTGCTACTCGCCACCTTAACCAGATCATCCGTCATCTGGTAGGGGTCGGCCTACGCTTCGCTTTCCGTTACGTGGACGCCACTCGAGAACCTTTCCGCCCCATCGGCCATCGGTTCTACGCACTACGTGCCCTGCCCACTGCCACTTCAACTAGCTAATCCTATCTAATAGAATAATAACTATCAGTTGTTGGTATCTATCTGTGCCGCTCTGTCATAGTTAGCATTTCATTTACCATCAGGTGAGCGTTTTGACCATCCTGTACAGATCACATAAAAAAGAACTGACCTCGGTCATCCTATATACAATTGGCAACGAGAAAATATACACACATGTTGAAAACATTTAACGTCCTTCACCGAGCATAATGTACGAACAAATTTTATTCACTGCACACAACCGTAAAACTCTTGAAGGCGCTTGCCTCCGTACTTAAGAATAAACCAGGCAAACTTGACCCGTGCCGCTTTCAGTTGTATCCAAGAAGTGTACATAAAACAGATGCCTTGTACTCGACTGGAGTTCTAGATGTAGTGGTCGTAGTCAGTTGAATGGGACAATGTTGCAAGTTATATTCTTTGTGTTTTATTTTAATAATTAACGGACTGCTGAACGAGCGGCAACCTCTTGACACACGCGTTACATAGAAATGGTTGGAAATGTAAAGGGTCGCTGTAGCGACAGATAAGTTTAATAGGCATGGCCTTGTAAAAGCATAATAATATTTTTTTTGATAATTGAAGTATGAATATATAAAACAGTTTAATATTGCTTATTATTTAATAAAAGTTTTTATGTTTATCCTACTCTATCTATTCAACCTATCGCAGTCCACTGCTGGACATAGGCCTCCCATTTTGCGCCAGATATCCAGATATCCTCCGCTTTTCTCATCGAGCCTCCATCAGCGACCTTTCGCAGGGCGTCCTACGCTACGCTTGCCGAAACGCGGTCTCCACTCCAGAACTCGTCTGCTCCAACGGCCATCGGTTCTGCGACATACGTGACCAGCCCACTGCCACTTCAACTTGCTGATCCGGCGGGCTATGTCGGTAACTGTAGTTCTCTTACGGATTAAATCATTTCTGATCTTATCCCTAAGAAAGACCCCGAGCATATCTCGCTCTATTGCGCGTTGAGTGACTTTGAACTTGTGAACCAATCCCGCAGTCAGTGTCCATGTCTCAGCTGCGTATGTTAGTACGGGTAGGACGCATTGGCCTACTTGATTAGAGTATTTTTAGTATAGCACTTATACTTACGTATTCTCTATGTTTTATTGAAATTCCTATAGTCATGATTCTCGAACAAGTTTTTACACACATGCCATCGATTAATGATTGTAAAAAATTTAGTGATGTAAATTAGCAATCCGATCCACGTGTTCCAAACCATTAATGAATCGTAATGAGATAAAATTGTTAGTATTCAATGTACTCTAGTACACGCATAATGGAACAGTAGCATATATTATTACGTTAATTACGCAAGACACAAGAATTTAGGTCACAAAGATTTACGTCTCTGGAAACATTAGCGAATTTGATAAGTTTTCTTTGAATGAAAATATTTCCTGAATAAGCGTAACACTACTTCTTCAAGTCTAGAAGTGAAACTAGACGCTCTGGTTTAACTTATCTAAGATATCACAATTGCATTGACACAAATTATAATCAAGAGGTAAAATTACCGAGTATTAGAAACGTAACATCTGTTGACTCGGGTGTCGGGCGCAGTGCGGCTTTGATGGAGAATAATAACTGTTTATAAGTCAATGTGCAATCAATGTCGCTGTGTAATGATAGTGCCATTACTTATTAGGTGAGACTAAGCGTCCTCACCACCCTGTACACTTTTCAACATAAAAAAAGAATACGAATATATACCACGAACTTACTAAATTGATAAGTTTCTATACAAGGATTTCGTTTGAAGAAGCGTCTTAAGCGCTGTTAGTGCTACAGGTGCAAAGAGGTAAAAGAAAGTATGGCGAAGGGTATTTTGGTTGTCCGGTGACCTTTGATCAATAAAATCCTTTCATGCTGTAGCATGAAGCAAAGGATTCAGCTGATGGCAAGTAATATCGCCACCATGGACATTCTTCGCTGGGGGATTAGGGGTTAACATGTTAATGAAAGATACTTTTATAATAATACCTTCTAAATTGCTGTCCAGTTTTCCATATACAGGGAGTCTCAGAAATGCTTCGACACCCGGTTCTAGATTGAAGTTAATTTATGAGCCATCCTGTATATTAAGTATTTAAGCTGTAATAATATCATTTTCCGCCGTTTTCGAAATTCATTCATAATGCCGTCTACCGAGAAACGAAACTTGCGTGCTCATGGTCCCTTGACATTGTAACTTTGCCGTAGTAAGACTTATAAAGTACCTCTTTATAAGTGCATATATTTCGTGCTTAAGCCTTTCCTAATGAGTGTTATTAACAAATTAATTCAAACTTTTATGTATATCATGCTATAAAACTATCTCGATGGTAAATTGTGATACATAATTTTCTAAATTTTATGTTTTATCTTAAAAAAATATTTGTCTCGAAAACAATCTAGACTTATTTAATGTTATACTCGTATCGGTCGTTTATTTTACAACATATTATTTATCGAAAGGTTTTTTTTTCTAAAATAAGAGTAGTCCTAATCTATCCTAATTACATCAGGTACCTGCCACAAAAAGTCCCGTCAAAATCGGTCCAGCTGTTTCAGAGATTACCCGGAACAAACAGACATGCCAACGACTCGTATATATATTCATATGCATGTAGTAAAAGTCACGGTTAATTTAATATTTCAAACAGACACTTTAGGTATATGTTAGTTATTTCCGAACCGGTGGTAGAGTCACAAAAAATATGATAATAATAACAATTGACGATTCAAAAGTATCTGTAACAGATTTATTTGAATAAATATTTTTTTTCTTCTTCTTTCTTTCTGTTTATTAAGAAAAATCGGATCTTTTCCAGATACCTATACCTATGAACGGGTAATTACCCGCAGCGAGTAAGTGCGTGCGACTAATTTGTGCGCGTTAATAATTCCTCGGTAACTTGAACAATTAAATAAGCCAGCCACCATTGCTGTAATCCCTACAGATGTGCCTTTGTTGAGGTTCGTAATGACAGATTTGTGGAACTGAGCTGGATGTAAGGCCGGTGGAGTTTTTGTCAGTCGGAGAGTATCTCTCTCTCTTCAACCTATCGCAGTCCATTGCTGGACATAGGTCTCCCCCATTTTGCGCCAGACATCCCGTACTAATTTTCGTTAATTTCATTTTTTAGGGCGTCGATGGCTCGTCTGTTGCTTTCCGATCTAGAGTGTGTATGTTCAGATACCGCCACGTACCAATGTCTTAGCACGAATTGTAGTGAAACGTTAAAAATAACCATATCCACTGCTCCTATATAAGAATAAGCTTAAGAATAAGCAAAACATGTTACTTATCAAGGTGTAAGTAATATTAATAAATACAAAGTGTCATCATCATCATCATCATCAGCTCATTAAACGTCCTCACCGAGGGGCACGAGCCTACCATATAATCACCCATTAGGCCTTAGTCGTACACGCGGGCCCAGTGCGGATTGGACGACTTCACACACAACCACACCACAGCCCTTCCAGTAGAAAGGCGACAGTCCACACCATTGAGCCACCGACGCTCTTTAATTATTAATAATTAATAGTTACCAATTAAATTAATGAATAATAATTAACAATTGTTCCTTGGGCCAGAAAGGTTCTTGAGTGGAGACCACTTACCGGAAAGCGAAGCGTAGGGCGTCCACCGGCAAGATGGTCGGATGACCTGATTAAGGTCGCCGGAAAGCGCTGGATGCATATTCCCTCAGATCGGTACGTATGGAAAGCATTGGAGGAGGCTTATGTCCAGCAGTGGACGTCCAAAGGCTGAAATGATGATGATGATGAATTAACAATGGAATCTGAGCAAAAAAAAATTTTTACAAATATACTAATAACAGTAATCATACATCTCAATCTAGCGTACATAAATATAAAAAAGTCCGCATTCATATTTAAATTGTTTATCGTCAAAATATTCCTTTCAACTTAGTACTTTCACAGTTTCACTGGCGACTTTTGAATTAGTATTGCAGGTGATTATATAATATTTTAACTTTCTTTCTTTCTTTGTAAATTTTTTTGCACGCTGTGATTTACATTATCCATATATATTTTTTTTAAAGTACTTCGAGTATTTATTTTACCAAATGACTAATTTCAAAAATGTACAAACCAGTTTGATAAACAGAGGCTTACAAGAGTCTCTCGTATTAGTAGTAGTATTGAAAGTATTAACATATTTTTATAAGTAGTAGTTTAATTTTGAAAAATACCTTCTAAACACAACAAAAAAGCATGAAATATAAATATCTAAGCCAACGTTAAAGCAATTTTCTCGACGGTTACACTGATCTCCAATTAGGTATTCCCACCAAGAGAGTGACGTTATCAAATGTGTAGAACGAGATTATGCGGTGTCAAGTTAGATTGTGTCTGCAGAAATAACTTAGATGATATGCAGACCCGCGACATGCATAAAGTGTGACGTCTAACACGGGCGGAAGCGGGGGAATAAGCGTGCAAAAGAGTGGAGGAAAAAGCGTTCTACAAAATCAGGTGTTGGTCTTATTTTGTGATTGTAAAATATACATTTTTTTTTTGTAATTTACATTTTATAAGGGATAAATATCATTGGGTCATTGGCTAATCCCAATTTAAGTGTTAGTGTAGTATGGTTATTTAGCCACCACACATTACGACGGATAAAATTATACATACATACATAAATACCTATTTTTGTAAAACATTATTAATATAACACAGAAACAACCAGACCAATACAGACATGTCCAAGGACACAAAATTTGTAGGTACTGCTTGAAAATTAAAGTAATTTTGTTGGAATCTTGCAGGAAGCAAATTTATTTTTTCCTCTTTTTTAAAGGCATTTATTCCATTATCAATATCGTTAACAAAAATTTTTTTTCTTGTCCTTCATGCAGGAATCGAATACACATTCAATACCTACTGGGAATAATCACTGTGTCCCTACTAAAACGCGGCGGGTGAAGTGTCAGAATTAAACTTAGAAATCCCGTCTTGCCTCAAGGACTCCCTTTCAGCTGCACTTCTGAGGCGGCATTCTTGCTCGAGTGCCGGTGATTCGTTTAACTTTCACAGTTAATGTTGCAACCCATGGCTTTAACGTTCAATTCTACTAAACAATTACTTGTACTGGCTGCATTTGCAGCAGAAGATTATGCGGATATAAGTTTTTAATTTATTTAAGACAAGCTTTTGCACGCGACTTCGTCCGCGTGGAATAGTACAACTGGTAGAGAATGCCTTGAGTTCGCCCTTGTACTGTATTTTGTATGGTGCACAAAGTTTAAATAAATAAAAAAGTTACTTTGGCCTTACGCTCAACCTATATCCTTCCTCGATAAATAAGCTACCTATAAATGAAAGAATTTTTCAAATAGGTACACTAGTTCCTGAGATTCGCGCGATCAAACAAACAAACTCTTCAGATTTATAATATTAGTATAGATTCTCCCGCAGTAAAACAACTTCAAAAGCACGCAGACCGCACGACGTGTGCTTTGCGCCGCGCGGTAAAACATTCGTTTATTTACCTGAAACAAAAAGTTTTTTAAAAAAAAACCTCTGTTTTTCCTTATAACATTAGCAACCTGCTGAAAAAATCTTATCCTGCTAGCTGCTGCTGCTTCTGTGATTATCTGGAACAAACAGACAGACAAGCCGACAGACAGGCAAACATTTAAAAAAATGTTATTTAGGCATATGTACCGTATATATATTCATGTGCATGAAGAAAACAATGGTATTTCAATATTACAGACACTCGAATTTTATTTATATAGCAGCGAGTCCCGGCTTTGCGTGAGTTTGCAGTATAAGATATGATCACCATTTAAAAAATATTTATTGTCATCCATGGATAGGTGAGCTTTGCAACGGTGATAGAATTTTGCAAATTACTATTTTTCAATTTGTACTATTCAACAAATTCGCTTACCAAAGATTTTGTCGTCTTTATCCAATTATGTAAAAAGTATCCCACCAAAAACATTCTATCAAAAATCTAGCCAAGTCTCGATGGAGCTGCTTGATTATCTCTAAAAAGTAATGAAATCAAGACAAAGACGTGCCAAGTCTAAGGTTCCTTACTGCAATTAATTAATTATTATGGTTGATGTTGTGTGACTTGGCCGTTGAAGAGTACACAAGGATACAAAACTAGGTGCTTCATGACACCATTGCACCAATCTGTCGCCAGAACCGCTACCCATTGACGGTACAAATTTGCCACTTGGAAAACGGTGATTCAATAGCCCATCGATTGTAGGCTTGATAAAGCCACTAACGTATAAAGAATGTTCAACGGCCAAGTCACACAACATTAACCATAATAATTAATTAATTGCAGTAAGGAACCTTAGACTTGGCACGTCTTTGTCTTGATTTCATTACTTTTTAGAGATAATCAAGCAGCTCCATCGAGACTTGGCTAGATTTTTTACAGAATGTTTTTGGTGGGATTTTACTTCTTTTTGTAGAAACTTGAAAGGAATATTAGACGACCCATTGGGTGTAATGGTTGAAACGTCGGCTACTACACCAAGGGTTCCGGGTTCGATCCCGGGCTACCTACAAATATTTGTGTGCACCAACATGTCTGTTTGTATTGGTCTAGCGCGCTCGACTTGGCGGGGGCACTACCGTGCCCCCGATTTTTGACATCGGATGAAGCGGCCCACCATGTTAAATATATATTGTTTAAAGGCGGTATGTCAATCTCTTATAGTTTGGCTGGGCTCTTTTGTTATCTAAGCAGGGTCACCAGGTACTCCAGATCTTCGATTATCCAAGTTATTATAGTTTTCCCTTTATGTAACCATTAAACCCTGACTCTGTACCAAATTTCAGCTCTGTGAGTTAATGGGAAGTACTAGTTCTATTTTGATGATTTTGTTATCTAAGCAGGGTCACCAGGTACTCCAGATCTTCGATTTTCGAAGTTTTCATAGTTTTCCCTTTATGTAGCCATTAAACCCTAACTCTGTACCGAATTTCAGCTTTCTGAGTTAATGGGAAGTACTAGTTCTATTTTGATGATCATGAGTGAGTGAGTGAGTGTCTGTCGGAAATGCGAAACTTTACTTTCGCTTAACGTCGGAACTAAATGACGTACAGACTTGAAATTTTGGATTTAAAGTAAGTAATTATATCTTACTAGATGACGAAAATTTCAGCGCTCTGGTATTATCCAAAGATTCTCAAATCGGGGCCTGAAAATGCGGCGAAATGGATCCTGTAAAGGATGGTACGGCAGTGTTTGCTTCGCGCTCGACTTGGCGGGGGCACTGCCGTGCCCCCAGATAGATTCGTGATATGCTTACAAAATAATCGAAAAAAGTGTTCCGAATGTGTGACAGCACACTTACACATATTTTGAATGAGTGTACATTTACCTAAACAAAAGCCTACAAACTGTGTTCCCCTTTATCGGTTCGTTTTTGAGGCACGGGTGGCGTATCTACGTTCATTACAGAATATAATTGTCTTTGTCTTTGTGTTCGAATCGCGAGTTTGACCTTCCCTTTAGTGTCATTTGATTCATTCATTGTATCATTTAATTTTCTGCAACTGAAGAAATATAGCTTGTTATTTTTGCCTTCAAACCACCTTTAAACCTCACCGCTTCAGTTCAGAACAAAGGCGAGCTAATATTTTTCAGTGAAACGGGCACCGGGGTTTATAAAATACTGTTACATTTTTATGAAATCCCCGACGTCTCAGTAACTGAGACAAAGCTAACGAAGGTACAGCGCGTCCGACCCGGCGACTGGCTACCGGTATTGGTGACAACTGAGCTTAGTTTTGATTTATTATTAGTACAAAATACTGTCTTCGTGGTCTACTAGATACCAATTTCGGCTGCATTTTTTTTTAATTCAATTCAATTATTTATTGCTTTTCCATTCGTCAGCTCAGCTCAGTAAACGTCCCCACCGAAAGGCAGGAGCCTACCCGTATAGGGTGTATAGGCCTGAGTCGTCCACGCGGGCCCAGTGCGGATTGGCTGACTTCACGCACAACATGTTTTCCTTTACCGTAAGAGAGTCGGATAAACGTACATATTCTTTCGAAAATTTGAAAACACATTGGTACGTGGCGGGATTTGAACCTCCGGTAGGAGGGCAACAGTCGACACCAATGAGCCACCGACGCTCTCATTGTTGAACTATTCTTAACTAAATTAATGGCTTTCATATATAAAAATGGTGACCACGAGATTGGAAAGAAACATACACCAACCCCCGGCTGAAAGCTGATTGTTGTCCATGCTAGGGATACTAACGATAGTTTTGGCACAAGTCAGCAATCCGCACTGGGCTCGCGTGGACGACTAAAGCCTATACACCCTTTAC
This sequence comes from Leucinodes orbonalis, assembly GCA_019425675.1. NCBI lineage: Eukaryota > Metazoa > Arthropoda > Insecta > Lepidoptera > Crambidae > Leucinodes > Leucinodes orbonalis. The sequence continues at coordinate 151,038 of PQWD01001946.1, forward strand.
GGGTAGGCTCGTGCCCTCGGTGGGGGCATTATAATGAACTGATGATGGTGATGATAATACTCTTTGTTACCAACAAATAACAAGCGTGTCTTTTCTCCGCAAAGCGGACACCTTTTGACTCTCACCTTCTTTCCGTGATCTATCGGTGCCATTTCGGTAGCCTTGAGCTCTTGGGCACTACTCTCTCGGCGTCTCTTAACTTTGATCTTTTATCGAGTCTAAAGCCCAGTTGGCCTCGAAAAAGCTTGTGTCCTCTCTAAGGTGAGGAATACTTCATCCAGAAGCAGCTCCTTACTTTGTACAAAGCACAAGTGAGACCTTGCATGGAGTATTGTTCTCACTTTTGGGATGGCTCAGCTAATACCAACTGGAAACTTTAATACCATTGAGACGAGCCGAGAGATTAATAGGAAAGTATGGTTGCAAAGTCTTAGCCATCGGCGTAGGGTTGCCTCTTTATCTGGCTTCTATAGGTTGTACTTCGGAGAGTGTGCGCAAATGATATTGTCCCGCCGAGTCCTTTCTTTCATCGGTCGACCAGGCAGACGTTGAAGTGACATCCATTTATAGTGGAAATGCCGAAGTGTCGTACTAAGCGCTTTGAATCCACATTTATTATTCGCGAAACTGTGGACTTCATTGCCAGCTTATGTATTTCCGAGGTGTATAATTTGGGTGTCTTCAAGTCGAGAGTAAATAGGTTTCTTCTAGGTCAGCGTGCTTTATCCTAGACATCGTCGAAGTTTAACACCAGATAAGGCGTAGTCAAACGCTGGCCTGTTTGATGTAATGTAAAAAAAAGACTTGTCCTATTTTATTTTCCTGTGTTCTAAACCACGACAGGGGAAACAAGTTAACCCGAATTTAACGCGCGAAAAGCCGCTATCAAAACCTAACCAAATAATATTTCGAGACTACTTATTCCATTCCTGGAATCTGCGACATTTTAACAGCAAATACACTTTCATAGAAACCCGAAACATCTTTCATTAATCACCGAATAAAAGTATAAATCTTTCTCCGGGAAGAAAATAAATCGGATTACATGGGCTTTACAAGTTTCATTGGTCTTGTCGTGTCATTCATAAATAACGCGCGCACGATATTGAAATATTAAGGCGTATATTTCACACGGCTACCGAACAGGGAAACAAAGGAATATTATTTGCGTCATTCGAGATTTCGCGGAATGAATAGACCATATATATTTGCGGGATTAACTAGAAACAACATTGAAATCATCAGGATTTATTTGGAATAAATAAATAATAAATGAGAGTATGAAAAAGTGATTCAACAGGCCAAACCACTGAAGCGCTTTTTTTTCAAAGCATCAAAACTCAAATTTTTAGTTTCCTATTTTAATCGCTTTTTATTATATTTTTTGACGTTCATAAGTGCTTTTTGTAAGCCTAATTTGAAATAAATGTTTTTACTTTGACTTTGAGAGCGTCGGTGGCTCATGGAGTGGACTGTCGCCTTCCGACCGGGAGGGCGCAGGTTCAAATCCCGCCACGTACCTTAAATTATATGTACGTTATCCGACGCGACTACGGCGAAGGAAAACATCGTGAGGAAACCTGCGAGCGCCTGCGAAGAGAATCAAAGGTTGTGCGTGAAGTCGTCCCATCCGCACTGGGCCCGCGTGGACTAGTAAGGCCTATACACCCTATATGGGTAGGCCCGTGCGTGAGTTGTTGATGATGAAATAATAAACATCTGCTGACATACACACACCGCTATCTAGACCCAAACTAAGCATTTAGCTAATATGGGTCCTAAACAGCGGTTAATTTTTATCCCTTTAATTTAAAATATTATACATAGAAAACACCCAGATCAATACAAACAGACAATTTCATGCACACAAATGTTTGCAGTGCCTGGGGATCGAACCTGGAACCCTTAGTGCCCTTAGTGCATGTGCGCGTGAGTGCGTGTGCGCGTGTGCGCGCGTGCGTGTGCGTGTGTGTGTGTGTGTGCGCGCGCGGGCGTGTATGTGTGTGTAGTAATAATAATACTATTAACAACTTTTGTAGCCACCTGAAAACGATCACAATAATTCTGATCGGTTGGCACGCGGTGACACGGAACCTGTGACGTCACGGTACCACCACAATCCCGCCATTTTTCACCGCCGCCATGTTTTTTATTCGGGCATTTCGGTCGCGTTTGCGAACAATACCTACAGCTTGGGACTCAATAAAACTGCTCCGATGGTCGTATTTATTTTAGCCGAATCAAATGTATGGATTGAATCAATTGTTTTTAGCGGAATAGGCAATAGAATAAAATGCCAGGTGTAACTTGTGAAGCTTTGGTTGTCTAGATATGTGGTTTTGAACTCAAAGCCTCAGGCTCGTATTCTAAAACGAGACTCAACGTTGATCTCTATTCTAATTAAGTTAGAAATAAATAAATACTTTATTTGGCACAAGCATACAAAATTAAATAGAAAAATTTCACTTGTTACAAATGTCTATGGGCGGCGGTGACACTTTCCATCAGGTGAGCCGCATGCTCGTTTGCCGGGAGGCAATTTTTGTTACTTTGTTATGAATCGGAATACTCTAAAAGTTTGCGTTTGGTGAAGGTATTGCTTATTGGATCCTGTGATAATAATGATTTAATTACCTACTTTATAAAATTATCTATTTCTGTAGAAAAATAATGCCTTGTATAAATTTAATGTTATGCAAATGTTTTGCTAATAAAACAGATTGTATGTTTAATAAATAAAATTGATTTATAGGTTTTACAGATCACAATTTTCTGTAATAAACAATTGGACTCAAATAAAATGTAAAAAAAAGAATTATTGGAGATATTTGTCTAAACGAGAATGTTTAAATGAATATTGTTATTAAAATATGTAGTGGATGATATCAATTTGTTCTTTTTAATTAAAGTATTTTTAATACAACGTACAATGCTTACCATGTTATATGAAGAGCGGGACTGCCTAATACAAGTATATGTGTATACTTAAAAGGCGGTCTCAATCACTAACAGCAAAAATAATCATTGTGAATGTAAATAATCATTTTTTCTTTAAAAAAAAGGAATACAAATAAATGCCACACTTAGCAATTGTCCTAGCACGCTAGAAGCATGCCGTTTTTCAGTGAAGCCAGATTTAGGAAGGGAAAGCGCTATAAACGAATTATAGCGGCTCTTTCTAACTCTATTTAAGTAAAGATTACTACTTGAGTCTCGTTCTAGAGGTCTCAGAGTGTAGATAAAATAAAGAAAAAAACACAGACAATTGGCTTGGGAGAGAGATTCGCTTTAATATTAAATTATTGAAAACATGAACGTAATCTTCTATGCAAATAAGCGGAATTGGAGTGTCTGTTTGTTATATTGAAAAACCCGTTTATTATTTCCATGCATGTTTGTATATAAAATAGGTACATACTAGTACCACATTTTTTTTTAAATGAAGTGGCAGTGGGCTGGTCACGTATGTCGCAGAACCGATGGCCGTTGGAGCAGACGAGTTCTGGAGTGGAGACCGCGTCTCGGCAAGCGTAGCGTAGGACGCCCTCCGGCCCGATGGACCGACGACTTGCGAAAGGTATCTGGTGGAGGCTGAATGAGAAAAGCGGAAGGCCGGGATATCTGACGCAAAATGGGGGAGACCTATGTCCAGCAGCGGACTACGATATGTTGAAGAGAGACAAGTTATTTAAATTGTGCACGATTATACACACTATTTGTGATGTTTTCATGCAAAATCTATTGTAATATCTTTATGGTGATACAAAGCAATATAAGAGATCCCTTATCCGATTGTTTTCCATTCAGTTTTATATCGATAACTTGTGCTCGTCATTTAAAAGCGTTTTAGCTAGTGGGCGGAAGTAATAGTGGGGTATCGACGGTGACGTGCCCTCTAAGCCACACAATCATCTCTCTTTTCAAACAATCAGGAGATCGAGCTAACAATGCCCTTTAAAAATCTTTACTAGATGGTAGACTTGGTACTGAGTTGGTACTGTGCCAGACATCGGTCCGTGGAATACGAGTGTTATGTACTATTGTGTTTCGGGGTAAGGACACGGTAGCTAGTCAAATAACCGGGTGTGTGAGACCTGATATGTTGTTTTGGGAACGGGCGCAGAGCGGCATTGATGGAGAATTACGTCTAACAGAGTCAGGCATACCAACATCAGGTGAAATTTCTGACCGTACCATACACTTTGTAACATAAGAAAGCATTTTTTTATTATTTTTCCATACAAATATATTGATCACCCTTTCAGCGATCAACCATTGTGATTGTTGATAACTACAAAGTATTTCTTGAAATAAAATCATATCTACTGCTACTTGTATATAGAAAAATATAGTTCCATGAAATAAAAACTACGATCGCAACTAAATAATATATTATGACGTCTGCCCGCTGCAACCGAGTCTCTAGAGCAAAAGTGGATTCGGAACTGTAATATTTATTATTTTACCGCGCATTTAATTATTGTGTTATAGTAAAATTATTATTACCACTTTGGCGCAGTTCCTTCTGCGTATTTCGTTCACGTGGACGCTCTGAAAATTTTGTTATTATATTTACCGATATAAATAAATATAAATATCCACTGACATTCACACAGCGCCATCTACACCCAAGTTAAGCGTGAAGCCTAAATTATGGGTACTAAACAACGAATAAACATTTTTTTTTTTTGTAAATACATTCTTATTATACATAGAAAACACCGAGACCATTACAAACAGACATGTTCATGCACACAAATGTTTGCACTGCCCGGGGATCGAACCTGGAACCCTTGGCGTTGCAATCGACCTCTCAACCGCAACACCAAATGGGTCGTCGATATAACACAAGGTTCAATCATGGGAGCAACGATTGCACAACCGAAAAGTTAGTTACTACCACATATTTTACATCCTTACATTCCTTACTCTCTAAATCATTAATTCTTTATAAATTTATTGCATGTAATAAATAAAAAAATATATATTTTGAGGAGAAATCCTCAAAAACGTTAGTAAACTTACAATAAATTGACGACGTATATCTGTTTGTATCAACAACGGCCTATAAGACCCCATCGCAGGGACAGGCCTTACAGCATGACTATGGGGAGTTTGGACCATGAGCCACTACGAGTACTCTGGTGGCTGTAAGCGACTACTATCCTGACATACCTACTTATTTGTAGTAGCCATTTTCCAAGTAATACATTATAACGTTGTGTTTATTATTCAATAAATATAACACTAACAGCGTCGGTGGCTCAGTGGTGTGGACTGTCGCCTTCCTACCGGGAGGGCTGAGGTTCAAATCCCGACAAGTACCAATGTATTTACGAATTTTCGAAAATATATGTACGTTATCCGACGCTCTTACGGTGAAGGAAAACATCGTGAGAAAACCTTCATGCACGCCTGCGAAGAGATTCGATGGTTGTGTGTGAAGTCGTCCAATCCGCACTGGGCCCGCGTGGACGACTAAGGCCTAATCACCCTATTCGCGTAGGCTCGTGCCCCTCGGTGGGGACGTTTAATGAGCTGATGATGATGATGATAACACTAACAAATTAAATCCGTCATTATGATGATAATTATTAGCAATAAGGCCGCCATTTGTACTTTCTACGTTTAATTATTATTAATGTACTCTACATTTTTATATGACTTGAAAATTGTATAATAAATAATATTCCATAAATCTATGGTAAATCTGAACACTAAATATAAGCGCGCGTTAAACTACCTATAGCGCCATCTATTACTACACAAATGCACTAAATACTTTTGATAAGTAGAAGCATCATTTGACGTTATCAAATGCCTTCCACGGGTCTAAATTAAAAAAAAGTTTTTTTTAACTTTGACTTTTTACGAACAATCATTCACGAGAATCACGAGTAATTCAATGACAAATACGCGATGAATTTGATACAATATCACCGTTCACAAATATTAGATAACGGCGATACTGCCAACAAACACCGCAGTGCTCGATTCCCGTTGCTCCCCAGAGATAGCGACGGGATTTATTTACTAAAGCGTGCACACGATTGCGCGCATTCGAAGCGTAGAATATAGTATTAAAACGGTTTTTCTGTTTGGTATCTACATATGGTATCTTATATTAAGATACACAAGCAATATTGTCACCTTTTGGTAAATTATACCATCATACGCTCATAGTCTAAGGAGATTTAAGTGTTGACTTAGAAAAAAGCAGCCAAGTGCAAGTCGGACTCACCCATGTAGGGTTCCGTAGAGCTACTAACATGGATAGCTTCCATTCTAAAGGATTCAACAGTAAAATAAGGACTGAAGATTTGAGTTTTCATTAATAAGAATTATTCGTTGAAATAAATAAATAAATAGCTTAAAGAACTATATTTTATAAATCGAAAGAACTGAAACGATAAAAGTTGTTTGAAAAGGTTTCGCGCCTGAGTATAAAAATGACTCGTCCAGCATCTATTGTGTTTTACTTCATTGGCTGTGACATACGGAGACAATCTGTCTGATGTACCGATAGACGAATCTATAACGGTTCTCGTTTTTACTATTTGGCTACGGAATCCTTAAGAAGTACTATACCACAGACATCCGAATATACAATTAGACTGGTCGAGCCGCCAAGTTTATAGGCAGTCCCAGTGTCGCAATTTCTTTTCGGTTCTTATCTGTGAAAAGTTATTCTATTACTTGGTAAATTTACTGATTCATTGCGATGATGGCATGTTACAATCGCACAGGATGGCATTTTGGAAAAAAAACGGTAATTTTTCTAATATTCGTGCGTCTTGACTCGTCTCACAGAGCGTAAACTGGCAACCAATATGCTCGTTGAGCTTACATTTGTCCACTTTAACGCGGCTCGCCCCATCGCTTGTATTGCGAAATCTGTGTACTATACAAATCCATGTCCAAAACAGCTTAGCTACTTCAGTGTTACTCAAATATTTCATTTGTACAACAAGTGATTGTTTTAAAGAAAAGCTCTACTGTTGAGTTTTCTTAGATGCTTTTTTCTCAACAGGCCAAAACAACTGAAGCGTGTATTTTTCAACAATCAATACTAATTTTTCGCTTTACTAGTAACGTTTTATATACCTAGTATTTATTATTGTGTTTTGACAAGAAGGAGGGCTCATTGAAACTAAATAAATCAATTATAACTTTTAAGGCATCGCAACATTATATATAATAAAAATGTCTGGAATTATAAGCATGCGGGTAAAATCAGGCATTTCCAGGTTGTCGGCCTTTAGTTCTATGGTTTTTCAGACTATATCTAAAGAATTGTTCATGTATGTGATCCATAGGACTTTTATACGGTCGGCTCTCCAATTTCATTTAATTTTCTTTTAAACTTCTATTCTATCTGTCATGTTTAATTTACCACCAGGTGAGTGCACTGTCCGTTCCGTTCACTTATGATATAAAAAATCTGTGAAACATTTTGAATAAAGATATTTTAAGTTTGATAATAATTTCAGCCGAACAAAACGACTATTTCTCGTATAGTCCAACTCCGTATAAATTCATACATCGGTGCCAACCAGTCCAACAGTTCTGAACAGTAATCCGGTATTTTCATTAGCTCTTTGTACGGGAGGGGCCTTAGGGAGCACTGACAAATCGCTCACGTGAGGATCCCATAAAGTAGCGTAATGCAATAAGCAAACCTGCAAATATAGTGCAGTTGTATTAGTGGATTTTTCAAAATGATTGTTTCCGTCTGATGCTTCAATGAAAAATAATTTTCTCACTTCAATAGATAGATAGCTTTTTTTGGGTTTCATACATTGAACTGAAACTCATTTTTTTTCGTGGGGTGTTATCAAAATAGCTCTTTAAAAATATTCATATTGAGGTCTCGAATATCATTTTTTTTTATAAAATTAATAGTTTGCGTGAGAGACACTTCCAAAATGGTAAAATGTATTCACCACTCGTATTTCTAAAATATGGGATCGCTAAAACCAAACCTGTTTGTTGCTGTTTAATATGTATGTATGTATGTTTATTTGTTTCGTATAATACACATTTACAAACTCCTCGTGTACATTGTAGCTAGAAGGCATTCTGTGAATGCCATTTGATATTTGACTGTAAGTTCGAAACATCTCTAATAATATTTGTTTTACTTTACCTACTGTTTTTACTTGTACTGTGACGATACCTGCACAGGAGTGAAATGCGGATCACGACGTACTGGAAGTGGCCCCAAGGGTACTAGAATAGCTAAGGGCACTGCTGTATTTGCCACTGTTTAGTCTGTTTGGGAGAACAATCACTTGATGACATCATTGGTTTAGTAGATATAAATAGCGGATTACTGTTCACTAGGTAGTAGAGTCGATACTGAGTCGTCTAGGTAGGTACCAGTGCCAGATATCGTCTCGTCAAATAGGAGTGTTTTGTACTTTTTAACAGACATCAAAAATATTTTTATTAAAGTATTTTTTTGTTAAAAAATATTTTTTTACGTGTTGAGGGGAGATGGCTAGTGAAATTACTAGGTGCAACAGACCTAACAACCATTGGTGACGGGCGCGGGGCGGTGTTAACGGAGAATAATCACTATACAGTGACTGTTTTACCTCACTACTCTGTCATAGTCAGGCGTATCACTTACCATCAGGTGAGCGAACTGACCGTCCCGGACTAATGTTGATTCAGCATGTTTGTGATGTTTTTGTTTATTCTGAGTAGTTAATCGTTTGTCTGAGTAGTACACGATGCTTCTATATATTCAACATATCGCAGTCCTCTGCTGGACATAGGTCTCCCCCATTTTGCGTCAGATACCGGTCCTCCGCTTTTCTCATCCAGCCTTCACCAGCGACCTTTCGCAAGTCGTCGGTCTATCGGGCCGGAGTGCGTCCTACGCTACGCTTGCCGAAATGCGGTCTCCACTCCAGAACTCACGATGCTTAGTCATTAATTATTTACCGGGGGTTTGGGCCGTAACTCAACACGTGTACCCAATGCGGTGCTAACGACCACTATCCTAAGATTGTAGCCAGAATGGACGGCTTAACGTGCTCTCCTAACTTTTTTTTTGAGAGGAGAATCCTGCATTGGATACTGCCCATTCTGGGGGGAACTAGCAGTTATGTCGGACTCCTACCGACTAACCTCCTCTGTGTCCGTGCGCTACGTCTGGTGACAGACTGCGGGCAAGCGCTGAGCGCATCCGACCATGCAGTCCGTCGACGCCGTCCGCGATGTAGTGTTCTCCTAACCTAACCAAACTAGGTAAAATCGCAGGACCCACAACCTCTGGAATATTCAGCCAATAGCTGTGTATACAATACGGAGGTAATGTGTGGATATTTATTTATTTAAGGACAATTCACAAGACATACACTTAATACATGAACAATATATATTTATAAGATATACAAACTAATAGTGAAGCCTCAATTACAAAATGCCACGACAAGCACAGCTGACATGAAAGCATTTCGCAAATTGAACCTGAAATCAAACAGAATTTAAATGACATCATCAATCAACTCATTCAAAGTCCCCGATGAGGGGCACCAGCCTACCCGTACAGGCCTTTGTTGTCCACGCAGGCCCAGTGCGGATTAGCCGACTTCACGCACAACCTTTTTAATCTCTTCGCAGGCGTGCGCAGGATATTCGCAATATTTTCCTTCACCGTAAGAGCGTCGGATAATGTACATAATCATATCGTAAATTCGAAAAACCCATTGGTACGTGACGGGATTTGAACCTACGCCCTTCCGATCGAAAGACAACAGTCGACATCATTCAGGCACCGATGCTTAAATGATATCGGTGGATATTATTATATTTGCTACTCCAAAGGCAGTAAATGAAATTCTTTTGCACTATCTGGTGTATTGACATCCGTGTAAGTTGGCTGAAGTTGATAAAGGATGCTAGTCACGATGGTCGATAAACGGTCACGCGTCGCCCAACTTAACTTATTAAGCGATACCTTGCTAACACTTTTTAATTATATCGCTATGCTTGTTTCTTTTAATTTTGATAGCAGAAATGAAACGGTAAAACTTAGTTTTTAAAACGCTGATCCTTAATTTTTGCAATGACCATTTTCTTCATCTTCAATTTTGTGCGATATTGGGAGGTAGACTCGGTGAAATGGAAGTGTTTTGCACTGCTGTGTTTTGGGATGAGGGCACTGCGTCTAGTAAAAGTACCGGGTATAAAAAACCTAAGATCTTTCTCGGGCGACAGGCGCAGTGTGGCATTGATGGAGAATAATAACGATCAATCAGTTGTTGGTCTCCATCAATGCCACTCTGTCATGGTCAGGCGTATCACTTATCATAATGTGAACGTCCAGACCATTCTGTTAACTTTTTATATTATTTATTATTTATTTATTACATACTTTATTGCACTTTAAACGAAATACAAAGAAAAGAAAATTAAATCTTAATAAGTACAATGGGCGGCCTTATCGCGCAAGGCGATTTCTTCCAGCAACCTTAGGATGGAGAAAGAAGAAAAAACTAAAAAGGGGATTTTGGTGCAATTACTGATAAAATAAAATAAAAATACTTTAAAACCTAAATAAATATACATAAATACACATTCAAATTCATATTGGAATAAAAAGAGATATAGGTAAAAGAATAAAATAAAAACAAAGGGCAATAGCTACAGAATAAAAGGTTTTTATACATAAACATATATCATAAGAAAGTAGATAAAAAAAATAAAATTGTACATATATAACACAAAATAATAATAATAATAAAAAAATAATATAATAAAAAAAGCAGTTGAAGCAACTAAGAATAAGTAGCAAGTAAGTGCTTATTCAATTTACTTTTAAAGCTCTCGATTGACTGAGCCCGTCGAATCTCAACAGGCAATGCATTCCACAAGCGTACTGCATGAACTGAAAAAGATTTATCAGCAAAACCTGTGGAATGGACTGGCGTTTCAAGCTGGAGGTTATCAGATGACCGCAAAGTGCGTGAATGTGCATCTCCAAGGAATCTGAAACGGTCCTTAAGGTAAGAAAGGAGCAGAAGGACGAAAGAGAATATTGTAAAGCATGGACAGTATATGAGTATTCCGGCGGAGGCGAATTGGCAGCCACTTGAGTTTGTTGCGAAATTCGGAAATGTGATCAAATTTTCTCAGACCAAAAATGAATCTGATGCAGAAGTTCTGAAGTTCTGAAGTTTATGTCATAAGAAATTATTTCCCAGTTTCTTTAAGCCAGTGTTTCCCCAATTTAAGGGAGGTTGTATTACGGGTACTAAACAACGGATAAACATAAATAATTAAATATTCACTGACTTTCACACAGCGCCATCTAGTCCCAAACTAAGCCTTAACCCTTTAATTTTGTACTGCCTGGCGATCAAATCCGGAACCCTTGGTGTAGTAGCCGACGTCTCCCCCATTACACCACATGGTCGTCAATGACGTTAGAACCGAGTATATTTCATGTTATTCTCTAAAAATATGACATTGGAATATTCGAGGAAAGAGCATATTCCTTCTTAAATTAACGCACTGATGGTACTTCTGGTGCCTACGTTGTTCATGGGTGGGTGGGGAGAACTTTCCACCATGTGGCTCGTTGGCTCCCTATAACATATTGGTAAGAGCTGGGGGTTCTTGAATAAATAATTGCCAAACACGAAGAATAACACGGTTACCCTCTTTATGAATACACCACTATTAACGTTATACAACACGAATTACATTTACAATTCACCAATTATTCAATTTACGCACGCACAATGATCACCAATTAACACCACACACAGTAACAAAACATTCGATGAGTCCGTATAATTTTCACACACACACACTTTAAAAGCACTCGTTAACACTTCACACTGTTATACCACACCAGGTACTTCGCTTTATTCGCTCTTGAGTTGAACACAAGATTGGCGGTGTTTAAGGCTGAGAGCCATCTCCGCTTGCTAATTGCCCAGTGAAGCTGTAAAGGCCATCTGCGTCCAACAGCAGCAATAAAAAAAAATGCGGTGCACCCATCGGTAGGCCTTATATACCCGTTCACCCAATAAGCTAGAAGCCTCGACGTCATTCCACATGATTCTACATGTTTTCTATTTAACAATTCGTATGTCTTACTCTCTCTGACGCTCTTACGGTGAAGGAAAACATCGTGAGGAAACCTTCATGCACGCCTGCGAAGAGATTCGAAGGTGGTGTGTGAAGTCGTCCAATCCGCACTGGGCCCGCGTGGACGACTAAGGCTAATGACTAACTACAACTTATTACAATATAAACTCGTTACTTTTGTAACCAATAGAAAGATGTAAAGCAACAATCTTACACTGATTGTTGCTTTTCACCTTATAAGTTAATAGATATCATATCGCAGTGTCAGTCCATGATTCATCATCATCATCATCAGCTCATTAAACGTCCCCACCGAGGGGCACGAGCCTACCCGTGTAGGGTGATTAGGCCTTAGTCGTCCACGCGGGCCCAGTGCGGATTGGACGACTTCACACACCACCTTCGAATCTCTTCGCAGGCATGCATGAAGGTTTCCTCACGATGTTTTCCTTCACCGTAAGAGCGTCGGATAACGTACATATATTTTTGAAAATTCGAAAACACATTGGTACGTGTCGGGATTTGAACCTCAGCCCTCCCGGTAGGAAGGCGACAGTTCACACCATTGAGCCACCGACGCTCACAGTCATGATTACTTTCATATTATTATTCTGATGCCTATTACGTTTTGTAAGAGACATTTTTAAAACACAGGCAATATAAGATTCCATTTGCCTACGTTAAAGGGAATTGAATGCGATTGTAGTATTTTTCAGGAAGTTAAATAATATTAAACATGCTAACAGCACGGTTGCTTTATAACGTACGATTCTTTGTTTATTTTATATTTCAGTAAGTTTTTACATTTCGTTATATTTAGTTTTTTGCGAGCTTTGGTGGCTTATTGTGTAGACTGTTGCCTTCCGATCTGTAGATTGTAGGTTCGAATTCAACCACGTACCAATTAAATTTCGAATTTTCGAAACCTGGCCCGCGTGAACTAAGTCCTATACACCCTATACGGGTAGGATCGTGCCCTTCGGTGGGGACGTATAATGAGCTAATGATGATTCTTTCCTGAGGGCTCGATAGCGTAGTGCATTGCATTCCTTTACGATCGCCAATCTCAAGCAACTAGAAGTATGGTCGTTTATCGGATGCTCGTTGCTTTGGATGGTACATAAATATGTGCAATGCAATGCATCTGACCATGAAAGATGAAGTGTTAAAGGAAATGAATAACATGAGGTAGTCAATAATTTTCCGTCAACACTGCGCTGCCCCCGTTACCCGAGACGACAGATGTTAGGTATCTTATAAAATATTTTATATAAAATTGCCGAAATTTTACTAGCTACAGTGCCCTCATCCCAAAACACACAAGTGCATAACACTGCTATTTCACGGGACGATATTTGGCACTGCGGCCTTCCTAGATAGTCAGTACCGAGTCTACTACCTACAGCCCGCCTTCTATCTTATGCTAGAAGTTGAATTACCCATCAATCCTCACTGGGATTGCTTGGTGGGTTACGTGCCAAACTCTCCATACTGTGTGGGTAGGCCTGTGCTCTGCAGTGGGCCGTTATAGGCTGATAAAGATGATGTTATGGTATATGTATTTGTTACCTTTATCTTTTGACACGTTAAAGAGATGAGGTAGTTTCCATTTATTGTTGGCTGTATTTTAATATACTATTTTAAAACGGATGAAATCGAGAAATTGGATTTTTTTTAAAGTGAGCACCTACTCTTTATTTAAATTAGATCTCCCAAATACGAGGTAGTAGGTACTATTGATTAAAAAAAAATGTTTGTGGAACCTTAAAAACATGTGTAACACTTTGTGATTGATCAATATAAATACAATACTATAAAAATAAAAACAATGTTAACTCATTATTTTGAAAATAAATATGGCATTTCACCCGTGAGCCCGTGGTATCCCAGCAATTGAGCCGGCCCATTGTAAACCTCAAATATACAACATATCATATCTATCTTAATATATAGGTACTTGTATAAAAGACGGACCGATGGCTTTCTTTCGAGACAATCAGGTGATTCAGTCTGCAATATTCCAACGGAATTGGGAAAAATCTAAGCGATTTTAAACGGTTTATTTTGTTAATTTCAAGGATTTTTGTAATTTGTGTTTGTGTGTCATTTGTGGTGAAAAATAAATACATTTTATTATTATTATTAAATACGTTTTCTTATTATGTTTTCGAAATCCTTAAGATTCACGGGCCAAATAGTGGCCCAGTGCACAGGAAGTGCAACGACAGGCCAATGCGGCCCTCGCCTGTGTTCAGGGGTGGGGTGTCAGAAATAAGTGAAGCTAGCACCACACAAAACTTGCGCCATGATTTTGACGAGGAAACTCAAGTATGACACGCCACTGCTGAGCATGGGCGGGCGTCAGCATTGAACTGTCGAAAGAAGTGAAACTGCTCGGATAACCATAGACAAACTCACTTTCAATACACACATCGCTAACATATGCAGAAGCCCTCAATATTTACAAACAGTTAGCTAGGGCCGCAAAAGTATGCGTCTGCATCCAGGTCATTAGAATTATCTATAACGCCACAGTAGAGCCAGTCATATTGTATGCGGCAAGTGCGTGGGCACCTGCCGCTCGAAAATTGGGGGTAAGAAGGATGTTGAACGTAGTTCAGAGAGGGTTCGCGCAGAAGCTCTGCAAGTCCTACCGCACAGTCTCCCTGAACTCGGCGCTGGTACTCGCCGGGATTCTGCCTCTAGACCTCCGCATACATGAGGCAGACCGCCCTGTATGAAGCGAGGAGAGGGCCATCCAGGTTGTGCTAGGAGATCGGAGACAGAACGTGTGGTGGGATTTGCAGAGACGAGCCACCCGCTCTGCGTATGACGTTGGGGTTCAAATGCTTGGGGACCAGACGCTCTCGACGAGCAAAACGTGCAGCGTGCGCATTTCACCGACGGCAGTAAGATTGACGGCAAGGTCGGAGCCTCACTTTCCATATGGGAAGGCGAAACCGAGACCAAAGCCGTCAAACTAAGCCTGTCCGCTACTGCACGTCTACCAAGCTGAACTCCTGGCCATATGCAGGGCGTCGGGCATAATCCTTAAGCGCAAAGAGGGGAGCTTTGGAATTACAGCGACTCTAGGTCAGCCCTGGAGTCGCTGTCGGCCATGGCTCTCTCCATCTACTGGCGGTCCAGACACGGAGCAATCTCCGGGGCTCTGAGCCAGGGCAAAGATGTATCTTGTTCTGGATCAAAGCCCATGCTGGACTGGCGGGAAATGAGCGCGCCGACGAACTGGCAAAGGAGGCGGCACTGGAAGTCGTAGGAGGGACGATTATGACCAGGTCCCGGTGTTCGTTCGTCAAGCGTTCCATTCGTGAGGGAACGCTTGACGAATGGAATCGTAGTATCAATCGGGTGAAACAGCGGAACAACGAAATTGTTCTTTCCCGATGCACGAGCAGCATACAGGACAGTTAGGAAAATGGAGATAGAGGATCACAACCCAAGTCCTCACGGACATGGGGTTTTCCGCATACTTGTACAAGTTCAAGTGTAAGGAAAACCCTGCATGTATATGTGACCCCGAAACCGCGGAAACAGTGCCCCACATTCTGATAGAGTGCCCCCAAAACCAATATGAAAATTAACAACGGAAATAAAATTAAAACAAAATAGACCAAACAACAATAAGTGTGATAATGATGGACGAGAGTAAAAGACAAATATTTATCGAATATTGCAAAAATATAGTTAAAAAAGTAAACAAAAGAAACAGCACAGAGTAAATAAAACAATACTGCACACATATATTTGAGCATATAGAGGTGACAGTATAAAATAGCAATAAGTAATAAAGTATAGTAAATAAAAAATGTAATATAAAAAGGTAGATTAGAAATAAGAAAATAAGTATAATTATAGTAAGTAAGTTAATGAAACAGATGTGGCATGAGCTGTGTCGAGTACCCATCAGGAACAATAAAGTAGAAGAAAATAAAATAGCTATAAGTACTATAGTATAAGTTATAATATCAAAGAAATCGAAAACATGTTTAAAATAAGTATAGTCGTAAGCATAAGATAAAAAAATTAACAGAGAAGTGTTAGAAATAAAAAATTGTAAACATAGAAATTGAGGAAAATATAATAATAATAAGGTCCCTGACAACAACATCAGGGAAATGAGATCCAAAAAAAAAAAAAAAAAAAAAAAAAAAAAATACTGTTGTTTGAATTTAAATACGGGTGTTCTAAAAACAAATAAATAATCTGTATTAAAATACATACCTAGGTTATGTATTATGGGCATCTTATGTAAAAAATGAAGTACAGTATATTTTTTACTGAATTTACTCTAAGTAAGCATAGCGTCATAATACTAATAGTAGATAAATAATAACTTTGTTATCTAACTAATAAAGCTAGTAAATTATATAAAACTTTGGTATGAAGTCGTATAGAAATCCCCAATAGCAATAAAAATAATATGAAAAATTTGAAAATAGTGGTTTAAACAAAGTCTTCGTTGCACTTCGCAGCTCAATTCAATTGGAACAAAATCCAGCCCAAGTTGAAAACTTCGGAATCACCCAAGCAGCCTACAATGATCTCACGTAGAGTTCCAATTCCAGTGAAATTCATTCGCCTTACTTTTATTGCGTTAGTTTCAGAATACTGACGCCTAACGTGTCACGGGCCATTGGATTTTATGCCTTATTTCATTGTAATTTGAAAACCCGAAATTTATTTGTAAACAAAATGGCTTTATGCGCTGTAAATGCCAATAGCAATTTATTGATTCGTCTAGTCAATGTTGACTACATTGAGTGCGACGTTCAATTGTTTTATTTTAACGCTTACTCAGTATGCTGGGACCAGACCAACGGGAAATGTCATTAATTGAAGCGTTCACTTCAGGTGTGGCCACCACATAAACGCAATAATTTTTTCAACGTTTTTACAACGCCGTTTGCCGTATGGCAATAACTCGAATGTCGGTACATCAAAGAGATTTTCGCGTGAATGAATGCGTTGAAGCGGTCACACATATGTCAATTAATGTCGTGATCGCATAGGGTTGCCTCTTATTATATTTGCGTTTAAAGTACATTGGTTATTTGATTGGTTGCATTTTGTATTAGAAATTGTAATCCTTTGCGATACTAAAAACTGGTATTTATTTATTCCGTTATAAGTATTTTATTCCCACCGAATACCACTCGTCAATAAAAACAAAAATAAGTTAACTTGATATGAGATACGGTGAGTAATAAAAATATTTATAAATGTTTGAACTATTGTTAGTGTGTAGTACCTACGACTCATATCAAAATCGGCATCATCAAATCAAATTATGAAAAATAAAGTATTTTCGCGTACTCTAATACTCTTATAACTTAACAATTTACTTAACTTTAAATTTTGATGTAATTGTACTCTATACATATAGAGTACAATTACTGTAATTGTACATTAAATAACGTAAAATATTTTATTATAAAGTCCGGGCGGCAACCCTGATCTTGCCGTTTTTCTCTTCATCAATAATTAACACATTAATAATTTCAAGTGTGGCCACCCACTTTTGCACGTTAAATTTATCGCGGTTATTTGACATTGATGGGTGTTTGAATGGCGTTAGACGTTAAGCCCTACTGTAGCCCCAGCAGTACAATGTTAAAATTACAAAATTGCAAATTTATATTTTCCGTAATAACAACGCATCGTTCTGATCAGTTGGTACTTGATGCTCATAAGTTTCATAACAGACGATTTAATTATATTACAACACGGAATCCATGAGTTCGAAGAGCAAAAAATTATCGATAAAAAACATTCGCTGTCTATTGCTCGACTGCAGTTGCTATTCAAATGTGATGTGATTTGAAGCCAGTCCATGGCGGTACGGCCAAGCTGCGCCATTACTGTCCCACCAGTTTCAATTCGACACTGCTCTTCTGTTTAAATAGTTTGAAAGTTATAAATTGCGGGTCTCCGTGAATTGGTACGTTATACCTGAGACGCCGCGATGACCAAACTGGCAGTTATGTACCTCAATGGGAGGCTGTTAAGCGCTAAACGTGCCTTACGGTAGGAAAAAAATGGTGAGTAGCAGATAAAACAGAGACAAGACCGTTTGGTAAGTCGTAAATGCATTCGATAACAGGGACCGTTAAATTGCTAACGAAAAACGTGCGATTGAAAGTGTTCCGATTGAATAAAACATCAGTTTCAGCGTTGCAGAGGTACATATACATAGGTACATATACAGGGTTTGGCTTGATGGATATGTTATTGATTAATATTGTTTGCCGCTTCGGAGTGATGATTTTAAGCTACATAGAGGCTTAAATAAAAAAATGAACAATATCTACGATAACGTAATAGCACAGTTAATAATATATAAACTATATTTGATAATGTGATATTTTATGCTAACATCTGAAGTTTTTGGCGTCATTATTTTATTATTGTCTTATGCTGTAAGTTTAGATCTATTTACTATCAAATAATCGTTGTGTTGTATACCTAATTTATAATCAGAGGTCGCATTAAATTTGGAAAAATGGTATACGCTATCTATTAAATGTTTGAAGCTAAATAAATTTATTATAATCTGTTTAAGTGCTCGCTTTTATCATACAAAGAAGGTAAATAAACGGTGCACATTACACTGAGAACATATTATCCGTACGCACTGACGGATCCATACGTTATCTTTCACGCTCCTTTTATTACCAGAGTTGGGCTAATCCACGTCTGAATGGGGGCGTTACACACGACACATGTATTCGGACCTTCTAACGCGTGTGAACTGCACTAAACACTTTATAGGTCGAAATAAAGCACCCTGTGTGTGACACGGTTTTATTGTACGTTATTGTATTCATATTTGATATAAATCACTTTGGTATGATAAAAACGATACAGGATGGTGGAATATGAGCTTCTAGAAAAATTCACAAGCCCTTGTCACCATCGGGTTACAAGACGCAGGCGAGCGTTCCATCTTTACGTGGGTCGATATTCCACTTATACGCATAGCCTGCTATGCCTCGTTCCTAATGCGCACCGCAAAAGTAATGGAAGTTCTTTGCCTCCTTATGTGTTCTCCGATATTACAACCTGGCTGTCTTCATCACTTACCATCAGTTGAGACGGCGGTGAAATGTCTGTCTGTAGTTGATAATAATATATATATATATATATATATATATATATATATATATATAATTATTATATAATTATATATTCAGCCTGATTCAACCCCATATAAAGTGTCTTAAACTGATTTAGAAATAAAAAAAATATAGGTGTTTAGAACGTGTACTAACACGTTCTAATACAATTTATTCCAGTTACATGGTAAGGAATCCGATCCGATAAGAAAATATTATCTCGAAAATATATAGGACAGGTCCGTCTGATTGCTGGCCTGTAAAGTTCAAAACGTAGGTGCATACCATAGATATTAGCGCGCTAATTCTAAATCTATGGTACATACCCTTTTTCGGTGATTACAAACAAGGATGGAAATTTGGTAATTGTGAAAAAAAAATATTATTTACTATGTCCAGTGTTGTGGACCTAACTCTCATCAGTGCAGTTGAACTTTTAATGCGACCATCGTTTTTCAATACATAAATATAAAATAAATATAAATAGCCCCAAACTAAGCATTATCCTGTGATATGCAAACAAAACAACGGATAAACATACTTGTTTTTTGTAAATGCATACTATTATGCATAGTAAACACCTAGACCAATACAAATAAACATGTTCATGTACACAAGTGTTTGTACTGCCCGAGGATCGAACCCGTCTCAACCATTACATCAAATGGGTCTTCAAAAAAGACTAATAAGTACATTTTTTGACGCTAGTGTATAATATTGTATCATGATCATCATAATCATCTCATTATACGTCCCCACCGAGGGCACGAGTCTACCTGTATAGGTGTAAAGTACACATTACTCAGATACAATGACTTGATCTAAATAATTTTGCACATGGGGCATATCCATTGATATACATTTATTTCTATCCACTTACAGGAACATACAATGTACAGTCGCCATCAGATATATTTGAGCAGACAGGTGGCCAAATAAATCTGAACAGTTTAAAATATCAATAAGTTCTATATAGTACAAGTTACCATTAATATCTAAACAACAACCGCTTCATTAATATCTGAGCAAGTGCTTGTCAACAACTTCTATAGATATACACACAACTTTTCAATAATATCTGAACAGTCAAAATGTCAAGTGTAACTAAGCAGATAAACCAGTGTCTATCTGCTTAGTTAGACTTGACATTTCTTAACTGCATGACATTAAAAGAACAAGCCAAAATCAATCACTACTGTGGGCGTATAATAATTATTGTAATAATACAAATTGTGACAATAAGTCACGTCAACAACTACGTCATTCGAGTATCCTCATTGAACCACTACTCGTTTATCTACGCAAGTGGGGATGGTCAGTCTCAGCTCTGGCTTAACTCGGCTCAGTTAAGAAAGACTCTAGATAATTGATTCGATACTGGATTAATTATCATTCAGTAACTGTTAATCACCTAGTGTGATAATAATCATTTAGTAAGTTCATCATCATCATCAGCTCATTACATATCCCCACATAGGGACTCGCGCCTACCCCTATAGTGTGTTTAGGCCTTAGTGGTCGATTGGCCGACTTCACGCACAACCTTCAAATTTTTTGCATGCACTCTACGACAATACTCCAGGCTTTGCAGCTTAGCGTCAGCAGAGTAGGGTCACCAAGGCATATTATTTAACACCTAGATTCCGGAAAGTCGGAGCAAGTTCAAAATTTCAAGCAAGTTTAGATAAGCATCACCTCAAGAGGAGACTACTTGAATGGCGCGTCCACCGGCTCATCATAACCCCTTGACAAGACTGGATTCCTACCTCACTGGCCCTTGCATCGGTAGATTTTGTCCGTCATCTGCGTATCCAATAATACCGGGCATAAGCAGATCATTTGTGTGCATCAAGAATTAGAATTGCGGATAGGACCGAACCCTCAGAAACATTGGCGTCGAAAGCCTGGTGGTCAGAACAATAGCCATCAAGAATACCGAATGAAGGAAGCTTGTTTCTAAGGCTAGCGTACCAACATCTGTTAAATGACTTAGATATATCGAGAGACACGGCAAGAGCTTCACCGTGTCTCTCGACAGCCTCACTCCATAAGTGTGTGGCATAAGAAGGTCCCCAGTTGACTGGTTTCGACGAAACGTACATATAAATAATTATAATTTCGAAAATTTGAAAAGCATTGGTATGGCAGGCATCGAACCTGCACCGTCCAGATTGAAGGGCAACAGTCACACCAATGAGCCACTGACGCAATGCTTGCTTGTATTTGTAACTGCAATAGGTACTTAGTAGTTACAAACTCCAAACTTTTATAAACTGCCAGCGTCATCTCATTTTTAATACGTGTATTATCCAAAAAGTTTTGAATAAAATTAATAGTTTATTACACAAAAATTCGACTAAAATTTCTTTGACAGTTTCGATATTTTAATCATTTTAGATACATTTGACGTTATGTAAGTGTTCAGATATTATTGAAAAGTTGTATGTATAGAAGTTATTGACAAGCACTTGTTCAGATATAATGAAGCGTTGTTGTTTAGATATCAATGGTAAGTTTGACTGTATAGAACTTATTGATATTTTAAACTGTTCAGATTATTATTGGTCACATTGTCTGCTAATATATATGTGATGGCGACTGTACCCACGCAGATGACCTTATACCTACATGGTGTTTACCATGTAATGCTTAAGTGGACTGTGTGGATCGTCTCTTATTAAATTTCATGCGTAGAGATTGATTAGGTCATGCAACAAACTAGCGAAACCCCTCAATAGTCAAAACTATTGAGAGATACCATATCCAGCAGCTGTTCGGACCGATCTCCGCCGCCTCTTTCCGCCATCGATCTAAGCGACAACTCTACCGTCCCCACCACCTTGACAGTTGGCAGAGCACTACTGTGCGTTTCAACAGAAACTTTCTGTCGCGGACTAAAAAAATGTGGAATGAGTTGCCGCATGCGGTATTTCTAGGACAGACACAACCTGCTGACTTTCAAGAAAGGAGCGTTTTCTTGTTCAAAAGGCTGGCAACGCATCCTGTAGCTTTGGTGTTGCAAATGTCCATGTGCGGCAGTTTTCACTTTTCATTAGGTGATCTGTCAGCGTGTTTGCATAAATAACAAAACCCCTATCACATACAAAACCAAAAATAAACTCAGCGAACTTAATAAAATCTATTTAAAGTATGTTGATACAAATAAGAGTTCAACTACGCAGTTATTAATGAAGCTCGATCACAGATGGCGTTGCTGTTTCGCTAACGCACTCCCTGTGTAGCACTCGAAATTCCGGCGAAGTGGCAAAGCAAACCGGAGAGGAAATGAATGAGGGGATTCTAATTTTCTAGTACTAGCGGGGCCCTTTTGTAACGGGTAATAAAGGGCATACTAGGACAGGAGTGGACCCGCCGGAAATTTAATCTGACTGAGAGCCCTTTGTTATAAGGAATTTTGTCCTTAGATAAATGTTCGTAAGTAGACCTAAGAATGAATATTTCAGTTTAATCAGAAACTCAAAACGATATTATATTACACTGTTAACTTTTAATTTTTAATGCCTTTATCAATACTTTTTATAAAGCTTAATACATTTTTATATTATTTTGTTCTTTGTTACTTATAAGGTACAGGTCTTTACTAAGACTATGAACTAGAAAACTGTGAAATGAATTCACTCATTATTGTCTGATCTACATAATAAGTTTCTATGATGAATTTTATTTTGAGGATAGTATTATTTTCTTCTGTTAGAAAAAATACTATTTCGATAAATAAACGGGTATTTATTAGGAGATGTTTTAAGACTCAAGGTTTTTGGCACAACGTAAACTAAAATATTATTTGACTAAACGCTACATTTCAAAATATATGTCGAATAAGTTAGGCTAAGGCTGTTTAGAAACTCCACTGAAGCTTAGTACAATAAAACAAATTGGCTTTTAACTTAAAACTGTTTTGAAAGCTAAAATAGCCGTTGACTATTCCCACTGTTGCGTAAGTAAAGGTCGTTCCACCCCTTGGATGCCCTCGGTAGTAAAAGGGTCGCGCGTATTCTACTTTCAGTAGGTAATTCAGTTATGATATTTAACCTGACGTATGACATGTGTTTCGCAAAATATTTGAGATAAAATTTAGTCGTTACTTTAGAATATAAGGATATTCGTGTGTTTGTGTGTTGTAAATGACAGTAAACATCTACGTAATGATGAGCCGACGATGGTGACAAAATTTGTATTTTTTTGTAAATTTCAATACATTTTGATTTCGAATAATCATCGTACCATTGATTGTATCCTCGGCCACTATGTTTTTGACGGTATATGTGTTCTCAGCGGCAGTGGCTCATTGGTGTGGACTGTTGCCTTCCCACCAGAAGGGCGCAGGTTCAAACCCCGCCACGTACCATGTGTTTTTGAATTTCCGAAATTATATGTACGTTATCCGACGGTCTTACGGTGAAGGAAACACTGAGGAACCTGCGCACGCCTGCGAAGAGATTCAAAGGTTGTACGTGAAGTTGGCCAATCCGCACTGGGCCCGCGTGGACGAATAAGGCTTAATACTACCCTATACGGGTAGGCTCTTGCCCCTCGGTGGAAACATTTAATGAGCTGATGATGATAATGATATATGTTCTTCTAATAAAATACGTAAGTATGATTACGTTAGTTCTGCCTTTGTAAAGATTTATATCTATTATTTTGTTTTGTTTTCAATAAAATTATCAATTCAAATTCTTGCGGAATGCCTCAAAACATAAACTAATGTACTATTTAATACAAATCAAAATGTTTATAAACCAATATACCTATATCAACATGACCTATATACCTATAGCCACATAACCAGTTATATACATGTAAGTCTTATAGCAGCATACCTCTTATTCTTAACAACCTAGTATAAGCTTGTTAAGAATAAGAGAAATCACCAGAGTACTTTCCGAATTTATCCCGCAGTGTACACAATGTGTCTGAGTATTAAGTCACGACCATTTCATTTTATTCCCTAATGTTGCATTTCTAACTGAACCAGAATAACATGTAAGA
The DNA here is from genome assembly GCA_019425675.1 of Leucinodes orbonalis. Taxonomy (NCBI): domain Eukaryota; kingdom Metazoa; phylum Arthropoda; class Insecta; order Lepidoptera; family Crambidae; genus Leucinodes; species Leucinodes orbonalis. Next base: position 175,289 of record PQWD01001946.1, read on the forward strand.
GGCGGGTAAATTCCATTTAACTAAACGAGTGAATGTTTAATCGCACCCCAGTTGCCTGTACGTTCAACGTAAGCTGGACGCCGTAAGCTGTTATTCCGCTATACACGAGACACATTGCTGGCTCGGCTCCAATCTGTCTGGAGCCGTCTCATCTCGCAGTGGACCTGACCAGACATGTAAGCGATATTGTCGTTCCTGCGAAAATTGGGATCTGACTTTGATGTGTTGATTGATGCTCTTTTATTTTGGTAAGGTAAAATTTATTAGTTTTTAACGACGGAAATGACTTACCAACTTGAGTACATGTTTGATGACGAACACGTTTTATCAAAATGTATATAGAAAGTTACAAAAAAATAATCTGATAGACTCAGACATCTTGGTATTCTGTACATACTAACTACGACTGATATACGATGTGATTTATTTTTACAAAACATGAAATAAACCTGGGGCTAACCGCCATGTAAACAAAACTGCCATGTAAACAAAACAGTATTACAATAATTACTACGCCATTTCTGGTACAAAAATGCTGACGTATCATTATAGTAATACCGTCATAAGAGGTAGCGGAAACCTCCAGGTCATTGTTACATATAAATGAAACTGATGGGTTTACCCATGGCGTGGTGGTTACTAGATCGTACCTACACTATCTACCTCTACCCTATCGATGGACGATACTGAGTTAACCAGGTCACTGCAGATTTGGTACTGTGATCTATTGTCCCAAAAATTAGGAGTGTTATGCACTTTTGTGTTTCAAAACGAGATTATATTGAAACATAAAATCTACCATCTTGAAGACAGGCAACAAGCGCAGGTGACTTATGCGAGGGTAGTGTTGACGGAAATAATAACTTAAATCGTTACTGATTTCCTTTAACTGTATTTTTGGACACTATCATCAGATGAGCGTAATTACTGGTCGACCTTTTGACTAAAACAATATCACAAATTTATGATTCATTCATATTAAAGTGAAGGTTGTCATTAAAACTATGTGCGTAGTTTGCGGGCTCTATCTCGCCACCTCGTTTGCTGATAAAAGGTGAAAAGCCGACTCCTAATAACAGAATTCAAGCTCAGTCCCCCATTAGTAGAATGGCTCAACGTCAGATTCCTTTATCGTTACGGGCCCCGCGAAAAAATCGGAGGGAAAAAAATGTGGCAAGTCCGTTGCTAAATGTCACAGAGGTGCTCCCTATGGGATGAAATTTTTAAACAATATAAAATCAAAACTCTTCGCGTTGGTTTTGTTGCTAGTAAATTACGGATTTTTAAAATATCTTGTACATACGCTGTTGTTTCATACAACCGTTTCATTTAAACTTATTTATTAGGTTTACATATTTTTTATTATTTCAATCAAATAAAAATAAAACAATATAATAAATTTAAAAGTACATTCACACACACAATACAATTGTTGTTGGTTGGCGATTCAAAATCTAACATAAACAACAATTAAATATTCTTACTCATATATCCCATATACCGTATCACCAAAGAGCTAGAGGGCTATATGACTTAAGTAATTGGCAAGACCTCTAAAGCTTTAGTATGACAAACCTATTCGTCAAACGGACTAGAGCGGACAAAGCTGGCTTACTACCCAAACATGGGTTGCTTTGGTTCAGTTCAATTGGTTTTCCGCGCACTGCACACTTTGACATATATAATTGTTATGTCTTACTAAAAGCATTGATTTACTTGCAGGTTTTTGTCGTCTATAGGCTATATTTTAGCATAGTAACAAAAATGTACAACATACAATAGGTTATGAATTGAATGAAGCACAAGAATAAGTTCATGTTAAAACTTGTTAAACTAATTTTTTAAACGATTTTTCTGATATATGGGACTTATCAGCCATTGAAGAGTGACAACTCGTACGAGCACATAAAAAGCACGCAGATAATTAGTTATTGTAGAAATGTACGAATAAAATAATACAACGGAGCCTGTCAATAAAAGAGTGTCAAAATTGTCCAGTTTTTTTTTAATGAAAAGCCACAAACTTTAAGACATTTGGCTTGGAGAAAAAAAAATGAAAAGAACCTGGCTTGCGTAGTAAATAGTGCAAAAACCGAAGTGATCGAAAGAGTATACTTTTCGTAGGTAAATAAACAAATTAATTTACACAAAATTATCAGAAAATTATTTGAAAACTGTCATGGACCCCAGCAGTCATTTTGGGGACACATACGCATAGGTAACAAAGCAATTGCCCACCTGTTGGTTTTTTATGTTACCAAGTGTTCAGGGCGGTCAAGATACGCCTGACCATGACAGAGCGGCTTTGATGGAGACCTACAATTAGTATACAGTTATTATACTCCATCAATGCCGCCATTGCATCGGTACCTATCAACCACCTATCACGACTTAGTATGTATGGTATGTGACTAGTGTCTCTAAAGTATTTAATGATCAAAACATGCAATAACATGATGGTTTAGTCATGGTAATCAGTGACTTCAGCCCGGAACACTTCACTATCATAATATAAGTTATATGTATACAAGTATGGTAACTAAAAGTTTATCTGCTAAGGCAGGGGAAATATAAAGAACTCAGGTACGCAGACGCCATAATCTACGGCTTTTCTCATTAAGATTGAATTAACTTACATTAGTGTTTAGAAACTTAACTGCCTGTCACATCTTGAGAATACGGTAATGCTTAAAGCGTAGGTAACTGGTTACGTACGTTACGCTACGTTCAGTGCCGTAAACAAGTAGACTAATGGAGTTAAACAACATCGTAAACATGTCATATTGAATCACAAAGCTCACCTTCGCCTGTTATTGTCAAATGCATCAAAAGTTATCCGAGCAGCGAAGAAACTCGGGACTGACGCAATGTTACATTGGTAAATATGTTTATTTACATTTCTCACTCTACAGCGTTGTTTACAGTTTCTTTTCTGCAACAACTTGAGTGTTAAGAAGAATTATGATAGGGAATAACTATATGTTTAAGTTTGTTACCAACTTTATACATACTATTGATAACTTTTATCAGATACAATAATGATGGCTCTTCGAAGCACGGAGTCCTGTTTTTTGACAGATAATGTTTAACAATAATGTTTAATGTTTTGACAATAATTCAGCCTGCGTTGTTATTAACATAAACAAACATGGAAAAGTTGCTGAATGAGTTCTGCTACTACTGAAATAGTACAGAACACATGGGTTCTAGTTTCCGCTTCTCTACGCGGCTGATCTAATCGAAGCGCTCAAAACAATGGACCTCGTAAATAGATGGGTATGACTAATACATCGAAAATACTATATTATTTATCTTTATACGGAACATTGGTCTTATTTCGATTGAAATAACCGTAATAAAAATTTATGGACAACATAAGATTGTATGGTTACGCGATTTTAACTCATAGTTAAAAACTTTTTTAATTAAAGCTTGACAATAAGCAGAACACGACATAAGGTGAACCATCGTTCGGGCCGTTAGTATATCTAGTATTTTCATTTTACTAAAGTACAAGTACAATGAATTGATCTATATTAAATCTAATACATTGTAACCTAATTGCTAACCGGATTGAGAAATTACGTAATGTACATAAATTGTATGACGTGCGTGACACAGTCCTAATCTGCGTTCCATGTAGTTAACCCGATGCATCAATAACATTCACCTCTTGTGGAATACAAATAGCAGAACGACTTGGGACTTTGTGTTAACTTTAGCTTTATATGCACATAGTATTAACTAAATTAGTATTTTGTTAATTCTTTTACCGCCGCCTTTGCATATATTCAACAGACACAATACGTTTTCAATTGTGTTAGGAATCCCGGCGATTAATAGGTTAATTGTGTGGACACAAAATGTATTTATAATATCTAAAAATGTAAGTACAATTCAATCTGATCAACCTAAACTGGGCCCTCGTTATCATCTCCCAATAACCATGATTTTTGGGATTTCATTATAATCTGCAGTAGGAACATGAAGCTAGTTGAAGCCGGCTCTAAAGTCAAAGGACAACGTGTGGACCATATTTTACTCATGTGTGGAGGCTCGCTTAAATTTGACTAATTTTTCCCGACAAAAAACCGTGAATAAACATAGTTGTGATCCTTCAGTAACAGTTTCCACTTACCCTTATCTAGACTATCAGCTTAATAAGCAACTTTTACATTAGCTTAAAGCACGAATCTCTTCAATTTAGGCATCTGAAGTATCTTACTAGCTGCATACACAGCAACGTGCATGTCTACTTAACTTGTTACTGGCACAAAGGGATTAATTTGCAAACGTCAAGGGGCTATTTCTGAGTGTCGGATAGGAAATAGGATCTGTCTCTATCTGTCATTATGTATTAGAGCAGGAGCACTAATACGTGACAGGGTTGCCGGTTTATATGCAAATAAGCCTAGTTTAAAACTTGAAAGCGCAAATAGGCGGATGTTAATTTTGTTTTGTTTGCAGCATTTTATAAAATGCTTAACCCTATCCTACTAGGAATCTTGCTAGGATCATGAATATCATAGGTTAATCCCCACCAAGATAAGCATTTTTCGCATTTCACTTTATAAGGTCGCTAATTAAGCTCTATGCGTAACGAGAATCCATGGATGGCGATTTCACTTACTAATGCGGCTGCCCGTTGTTGCCTACTTTTGAAAATATTTAAAAACTCGAAAACGAACTTTTGCGAAGAAAATTATAGATATCATATTTTCTAAGAAATGGCATCCCTCAAATGAATATGATATCTATAATTTATTGATTAGTTATAATATGTAAAACACTAGGTGGTGGTAGACTCGATACTGAGTCGTCTAGGTAGGTACCACCGCAAAATAAGTTCCGTCAAATAAGATTGCTATGCACTTTTGTGTTTCGGGATGAGGGCACTGTAGCTAGTGAAATTACTGGGTATAAGAGACCTAACATCTGTTGTCTTGGGGACTGGCTTAGTGTGGCATTGATGGAGAATAATAACTGTTAATCAGTTGTTGGTCTCCACCAATGCCGCTTTTTATGGTCAAGCGTATCGGTCACCATCAAGTGAGCACTCTGACCGTCCCATTCACTTCGTCAAATAGAAAAACAATAAGTTTCACGTGGGCTTGAAAATAAGTGTGATTTGTAGGATGTATTTTTAAAATAAAATTTATATCTTTATTATCATCATCATCATCATCAGCCCATTATACCCCTACCGAGGGGCATGAGCCTATATAGGATGTATAGGCCTCAGTCGTCCACGGGGTACAGTGCAGATTGGCTGACTTCACGCACAACCTTTGAAAATATATTAATCCTATACTATATTTACTGCCAATTTGTAGCATCCTTTACTAGAACTATGGCTCGACAATAGTATGTTGCCGTCAGCACGTACAATCAGCTTGCCTGTTCAGTTAGGCAACGTCACAGCTGACTCGCGATATGCTACTTCATTACGTCACAAATTGACGACCATTAAGTGGACGATCGTCATTTGACTTGGACGATTGACGTGGTTATTAATTCAGAAGTAAATGGTTTTATGTCAACCTTACTTTTGTGAATGCAAGAGTGCCTTTATGGACTGTCCGGTGAAAATAAATTGTTTTAAGACAAAAGGCAACTGAGATGTTTAAAATTCACTTAAGTCCTAAGCTTTTACGTCTGTACCTAGATGTCTTAAGCTTTGGATTTAATGGTCAAAAAAAGAAACCAGCGATTCTCCATTGAACTTGCTGATACAGAAAAGTAATTTATGTAGGTACATATTTTTTGTTGCGAATTTTCACCAGTTCTAACGTAAATGTCGGCTTGAATGACGGGCGCAAGGCAGTGTTATAAATGTTGCTCCAATACTGCATCGGTTTTGGTCAGGTGTATCATTTACCACCAAGTGAGTGCTGACCGACGCGTTCACTTATGATATAAAAAAGTCGTTGCCGGGTTACGTTTGAATATACGGGATAA